>CAUYON010129938.1:0-11658 GCA_963573935.1 Arctocebus calabarensis | reverse complement strand
AGAATGAAACTATCTCCCAAAAAAAAAAAAACAAAAAAAACTGCAGAAAATGTGCGACAATTTGGCTAAAGAGAAAAATTTATCTTTTGAAATGTGTACACAGATGGATTCAATGAAATACAAAATGGAAAAATACAAAGATTGGTAAAAATAAAACTAAAATAGAAAGATGGATCAAGTCATTAGTGTACAAAAAGCACTTTAAAAAATGGTATTTATGGCTTGGCGCCTGTGGCTAAATGGGCTAAGGCGGCAGCCACCTGAGCTGGCGGGTTCGAATCCAGCCTTGGCCCGCCAAACAACAATGACGGCTGCAACCAAAAAATGGCCCGGCATTATGGCGAGTGCCTGTAGTCCCAGCTACTTGGGAAGCAGAGGCAGGAGACTCGTTTGAGCCCAGGAATTGGAGGTTGCTGTGAGCTGTGATGCCACAGCACTCTATCCAGGGTGACAGCTTGAGGCTCTGTCTCTAAATAAATAAAAATGGTATTTATATCAGCTCACACATATAATCCTAGCACTCTGGGAGGCTGAGGCAGGACTAGCTCATGAGTTCAAGATCAGCCTGAGCAAAGCAAGATCTCATCTCTACTAAAAATAAAAAAATGAGCTGGTGTCCCTGCTACTTGGGAAGCTGAGACAGGAGGATTGCTTGGATCCAGGAGTTTGAGGTTGCTGTGGGTTAAGCTGAGGCCATGGTACTCTAGCCTGGGCAACAGAATGAAATGTTCTTCCAAAGGGTAAAAGAAAACCACAATATTTACTGAATACTGAAAAATTCAGTTAAAAATAAAATTTGATCTAACGTAATATTTGTCTCATTTACTATTGTCTTGAAAATTAATCTTTAATTATTAAAAGCAAGTTTTAAGGGAATAATTTAAATTGCTGTTGGCAACCTAGTTATTTTGTCTAGCAAGGAAGCAAGTCTGTACATATATGTCAATAAATATACCTTGTTGGCTGGGCGCTGGCCACATCTACTGGAGCTGGCGGGTTCTTACCCTGGGCCAGCTAAACAACTGCAACAGAAAAAAAAATGGCGGGTGCCTGTAGTCCCAGCTACTTAGGAGGCTGAGGTGAGAGAATCACTTAAGACCAAGAGTTTGAGGTTGCTCTGAGCTATGACCCCACAGCACTCTGGGCACTCGAGGGCAACACAGTACAACTCCATATCAAAAAATACATTTATATACCTTGTTATGTTTAGGGACGTACAGCTGGGACATTGCTAATCAAAGCCAGAGGAACAAGCTTGTTCAGAGTCTTACCCAATACAGCCATACATTCTACAGCTGACTGCCAGTCCTTGTAATTTTTGTCAAAGTTATGGAACAGTCGCCGCATGCAGTCCTTCAAGGATACATCTCTCCGTTCTTCAGCATTTATCAGATCAGCCAACTTCTTCTCAATAGTTTTGGTCCAGTATCGTTTACATCCCTTCTTGGTAGATTTTAACTCATACTCTTCAGGCAAATTACGAGTGGTGAAATTCTCTGGAATTTCCAACTGGTACCGGTTCCTACCAATCCCCCAATAAACTATAGTCCTACAGCCAATTCGATTGCGCTGTTTCTCTAGGTATTCCAGGAGGCTCTGCTCATTTTCTCTTATATCAGCTAGAGCTTGGTCATAATCAGAGTCAAAACCTGCTTTGGGAGTAATCAGTCCAGTCTTTCGAGCCTTTTCATGATCAAAGGCTGTATCCCATCGGTTAAGTTCTACAGTTAGATCAGGAAAATGGCCTTGAGAACTTTTTGTCTTCAAAGTAATGATCTGCTTAAGGATTTTAGATTTAAAATCATCAAGAACTTCTTCCATAATCCCTTTAATTTTACATACCACCTTGAATCCTTCCAAAGCAGAAAGAAAATCAATAATCTTTTTTTTGCTATATGTAGTTTCTTCATACATTATTGCCCTGCTATCTGGGTGGTTCTGACTCTTCATAGGAGATCCAACATTATGAATTTTACTCAGTAGCCTCTCAAGATCTGGCAGCTTCTTTAGAAGGTCTACAACTTCTGAGATTTTGTCAGGCACAGCCATAAGGTCATCTATGGCATCCAGACGATCATTGATAGCATAAGGACTACAGAGTGGGGCACAAAGCCATTGCTTCAGGAGTCTCTTACCAAAGGGAGTATGGCAAGTATCAACCCTCTCTAGCAAGGTCCCTTCAGTAGAACCATTTGTTCCATTCTGAAAAATCTCCAAGTTATTTAAGGTCACTGCATCTAGCACCATTCGTTGATTGGCTTTCATGAAGATAGTACTAGGACTTACAGCACTGACTATGTCAGAATCCAAAGGAAGATATTCTTCAAAATTAGCCATTGATAAAAGCTCCTGATCAATAAGGCATTTTTTGAGGTAGAAGACACAGCCACCTAGAGCAGAGAGGGCCAATTCACTCTTTTCTCCTGGTGTCAACCCAATGGAATCAGACTCTGAAGTCATATCTTTAAGCACTTGGGGTAACATAACCCCACTATCTTCACTTAGCTTTTCCCTAAAATATCCTTCCTCAAGGAGGATTCTCAAAGTTTTGCATGCATCCCAAAATTGGGAGCCTGGTGTCAGACCTTCCTGAAGAGAAGAGGATAATGAACCCTTCAGAACTGTCTTAGTTTCCACTGAGAGGTTTCCTTTCTCAAACAAGACTTGTACTGGAGGATAGTGTGCCACTAGAGTCCTAAATCTGGAACAGTGGCGATCATCTGAAAACTGACCTATGAAAAACTTTCCTAGTGAAGTATCAACAAAGCATACACCATACATGTGAGGGTGGCCAGAAGAATCTTCTTTTTCTTTGAGGCTCAGAAGATACTTACTGTAGTCCTCAGAGGGATCGCCTTCTAGCACGCTGTAGGTCTGTGTACCCTTGGTAATAACTCTACAGATCTCCCTCCTCACCACTTTATCATGCTTAGATATATGTGCCATCTTTCGGCATCGTGCCTCCATCATTTCTGGAGTCTCAGTCTGTTCTACTCGGGCTACTTTATAGCCTTTCTGAACCAGGGAATCTGAATAACGGCCAAATGCAATTTCAGGAAAACCAGAATGGGCCCAGTTGCCCTTCATGAATACCAGCCCCAGTTCATTAACCCCAATCAGAGCATCCATGTGGTACAATTCATAAAACTTCCCAACCTTGTAAAAGATGACTAAATCAAAGTTCTGAGACTTAATCTGCCACCACTTCCTCATCCCAGGAGTACAGGAATTAAGAAAATCCTCAGGCACATAGAGTGTAGATGCATCAAAATCGGGGTGATCGGGCCGCCTCCTGTGTTCATCTCTTCTCTTTTCCTTTTTAAGCCACTCTAAAGTTTCATGATACCAGATAGTGGGGCGACCACTGTCATCACCTCCTCCACTAACATGGGCTTGAGATTCAGAATTTTGAGGAGCAGAGAAAGCACTCAAAGTACTCTTGGTTTCTGATGAAATGCCAGTTGCTCGCTTGGTGGAGGGCATTTCCTTCCTTGAACCTTTCCTTTTATGAGAGCCATTTCCTGTTATCATTCTCTTTCGCTTTCGAGCAACTTTGACAGGGCTATCCAGGCCTTCACTCTCACTATCACCCACTCCACTGCTTATTTCATCACTGCTTCCTTCCTCCTTAGCATCTGGTTTGAATTCCACATCAGAGCCACCAATGTCACTCTCAGAGTCTGATATGACTCTTAGTTTTTTTATTTGGCGGCTACTTCGCCTAGATCTTTGTGTCTTAGGCCGGACTTCCTCTTCACTGTCTACTTCTTTATCTTCTTCACTCTTATCTGATACATAAGCTGTGCCTACCTGCCAGGCAAGGAGAAAGTATTTTAAAATCATAGCAAAATTTAGATAATATAGTACAGTTTTGACTTATTTTTTAACTTTATGGTGGTATCATACTTCATTTTCAGTACAATATTCAATAAATTACATGAGATATTCAGTAAATTTATTAGGAAATAGGCTTTGTGTAAAATGAATGTTAATGAAAGTGTTCTGAGCATGTCTGAGGTAGGCAAGGTTAAGCTATGATGTTCAGCAGGGTTAGATGGCTTAAACACATTTTCAACTTACCCCATCATAAGCTGAGTTCTGTCTTGCTATGAAATCTCAGTATGCTACAATTCCATATACCAAGAACTTACCTCCAGAAATAAGAAACTTTTCTCTCAAGGAGTATCAAATTCACTTTCACCTAAACATTGAAACAACTGTGTTGGCTCAGCACCCATGCCTAGTGGTTATGGCACTGGCCACATAGGGTTGGCAGGTTCAAACCCAGCTGGATCAGCTAAACAACAATGACAACTGCAACAACAACAAAAAAGCTGAGTGTTGTGGTGGGCACCTATAGTTCCAGCTACTTGGGGGGCTGACACAAGAGAATGGCTTAAGCCTAAGAGTTTAAGGGTGCTGTGAGCTGTGATGCCACTGCACCCTACCGAGGACAACATAGTAAAACTCTGTCTCAAAAACTAATTAGATAAATGATAAAATAAAATAGAACAAGTGTGTCATGGAGGCACAATGGCACATGCCTGTAGTCCCAGCTACTCAAGAGCCTTAGACAGGAGGATCACTTGAGCCCAGGAATTCAAGGTCAGCCTGGGCAACATAGCGATACCTCATCTTTAAAATAAAATTTTTTTGACATTGGCCAAGCGTGGTAGCTCACACCTGTAATCCTAGCACTCTGGGAGGTCAAGGTGGGTGGACTGTCTGACCTCACAGGTTGGAGACCAGCCTGAGGAAGAGCAAAACCCCTTGTGTAAAAATAGCTGGGCCTCATGGTGGCCGCCTGTAGTTCCAGCTACTTGGGAAACTGAGGCAAGAGAACCGCTTGGGCCCAAGAGTTTGAGGTTGCTATGGGATATGACACTGTAACACCCTAAGGGCAACAACGTGAGACTCTATCTCAAAAAAGGGGGGGGGAGGCAGGGGCGGCACCTGTGGCTCAGAGTAGGGCGCCAGCCCCAAATACCGAAGGTGGCAGGTTCAAACCTGGCCCCAGCCAAAAAGTAACCAAAAAATAACATAAAAAAAAAAATTTTTTTTGGAGTTAAAACCAGTATCAACACTATAGGATTAAATGACTGCTGTCATGGGAGTTGTATGTATCCAACTGGACAGTGATAAAGCTGTTAGCAAGACCACATATCATAAATACCAGGAGGTGATATCTTAACAGTGTAAGAAAATAGTAAGCAATCTCTACTGACTCTAGTGTTTGCTTTTTCTCAAACTATTTGACTCATCTCCAGCCTCACACACTTTCACCTATCCTGGATCTCCCCCATGTATAAAGCAGTATTAGCCTAAATCAGAGGTTCTCAACCTGTGGGTCGAAACCCCTTTGTAACAATGAAAATATATCGTGGCATTAGGAATGTCGAGAACCACTGGCCTAAATGATCTCTGTAGTTACTATCCATTTCTAAACCTCTGATTGATGTTATGATCCCTTGTCTCAACCTTAAAAATAAGATTAAAATACTCACTATATTGGGCAGTGCCTGTAGATCAGCGCCAGCCACATATAACAACGCTGGCAGTTTCAAACCCAACCTGGGCCAGCTAAAACAACAATGACAACTACAACAAAAAAAAAAGGTGGGTGTTGTGGTAGGCGCCTGTAGTCCCACCTACTTGGGAAGGTGAGGCAAAACAATCACTTAAGCCCAAGAGTTTGAGGTTGCTGTAAGCCACTGCACTCTACCCAGGGTGACAGCTTGAGACTCTGTCTCAAAAAAACAAAACAAAACAAACAAAAAATAAAACCACTATGTTAACTTGTTTATTCCCTATCTCATATATAAGAATAAGTTCTGGGCGGCTCCTGTGGCTCAAAGGAGTAGGGTACCGGCCCCATATACCACAGGTGGTGGGTTCAAACACAGCCCCAGCCAAAAACTGCAAAAAAAAAAAAAAAAATAGGCTTGGTGCCTGTAGCTCAATAGGCTAAGGCGCCAGCCACATACACCTGAGCTGGCAGGTTCGAATCCAGCCTGGGCCCGCCAAACAACAATGATGGCTGCAACCTAAAAAATAGCCGAGTGTTGTGGCAGGTGCCTGTAGTCCCAGCTACTTGGGAGGCAGAGGCAGGAGACTCGCTTGAGCCCAGGAATTGGGGGTTGCTGTGAGCTGTGATGCCACGGCACTCTATCCAGGGTGACAACATGAAGCTCTGTCTTAAAAAAAAAAAAAAAGAAAGAAAGAGTAATTTTTATTAGCCTGAGTGAGCAAGAGACCCCAACTCTAAAAAAACAGCCAAGCATTGTGGCAGGCTCCTCGAGTCCCAGCTCCTGGGAAGGCTGAGGCAAGAGGATCGCTTAAGCCTAAGAGTTTGAGGTTGCTGTGAGCTATGAAGTTACAGCACTCTACGGAGGGCAACAAAGTGACACTCTATCTCAAAATTTAAAAAAAAAAAAAAAAGGCTCATTGCCCATAGCATAGTGGTTATAGTGCCAGCCACATACACTGAAGCTGGAGGGTTCAAACCTGGCCGGAGCCTGCTAAAATAATGACAACTGCAACAACAACAAAATAATAGCCGAGTTGTGGCAGGCGCCGGTAGTCCCAGCTACTTGGGAGGCTGAGGCAACAGAACCACTTAAGCCCAGGAGTTTTGAGGTTGCTATAAGCTGTGACGCCACGGCACTCTACCCAGGGTGACATGGTGAGACTCCAATGCAACATAAAGCAAAAAGTATTAGGACTAAATGCTTAAAACTAGACCGTTTCCAGGGCCTGACTGCACCCTGATACCAGATTGTCCCTCTATTTCTTTCTTTTTTTTTTTTTTTTGAGACAAAGCCTCAAGCTGTCACCCTTGGATAGAGTGCTATGGCATCACAGCTCACAGCAACGTCCAATTCCTGGGCTCAAGCGAGTCTCTTGCCTCTGCCTCCCAAGTCCCTGGGACCACAGGCGCCCGCCACAACGCCCGGCCATTTTTTGGTTGCAGCCGTCATTGTTGTTTGGCGGGCCCAGGGGCTGGATTCGAACCCGCCAGCTCAGGTATACGTGGCTATGGCGCCTTAGCCCGTTGAGCCACAGGCGCCGAGCCTGTCCCTCTATTTCTGATTCATACCAAATGGTATTACTTTTTGCTTACTCTGCCGGTAGGCTTGAGAACTTAGTGGAAAAAAAAAAAAAAAAAATGAGTGCTAGCTACTGAGATTCTAAGTAATCTAACTACAATCCAGGAAGAGCTGCCTGTAATTCAGGAAGTCCAAAAGAATGCTTATGTGTGAGTGTGCTAAAATAATATACACACATATAAAAATAGAATGTCATGTTATGATACCCTCTCCTCCTTTTTTCCATCATCCTCCTAACACAAGTTAAAAACTGAATGTTTGCAATGTCCCACCTCCATCTCTTCCTCTTCCTGCTCGGAGGGCTCATCACACACCGCCAATTCAAGCCTCTTAACCTTGTCTTTATTTAAGGCTTCGTCTGCACGTTGCATTGCTCTGAGTATTTCAGGCTTTGAACTGTAAAAATGACCTCCCTTCTGGGCTTCTTTTGATTTTGAACCTAGAAAGATGTATTTATAAATAGTAACTTGTTGGATAAATAGCTGACTCAACATGTAACATTTGCCCTAATGAACAAGAATGACAACAATTAAGTATAATTTGTAATTTCCCATTACTTTTATTGATACAGATCAATAAAGGCTACAAAAAGAATTCTGGGGGGAAAACTAGCAGTGAAACTGAAATCACCAATCTCACTTCCTAGAAATTGTTCTGTTGGATTACTGGAACCTATTTATTATAGTCTCTCTTCTAATTACCTGTGGCTCCACCAAGTAGGGCGCCAGCCCCATATACCGAAGGTGGCGGGTTCAAACCCAGTCTCGGCCAAACTGCAAAACAGAAAAATAGCCGGGTGTTGTGGCGGGCGCCTGTAGTCCCAGCTATTCAGGAGGCTGAGGCAAGAGAATCGCCTATGCCCAGGAGTTGGAGGTTGCCTTGAGCTGTGTGACGCCACGGCACTCTACCAAGGGCAATAAAATGAGACTCTGTCTCTACCAAAAAAACAAAAAACAAAAACAAAAAAAAAAACACCACATAATAATTACCTACAACTATGGCCCTAAATAGGTAGGGCATACCTCTTCAAATAAGGAAGGAGATGTAAAAAGGGGTTTGTTTTGAGAACCTTTCTTAAAAACTTATTTCAGGAAGGCAAAAAGTAAACTGTCAGTACTGTCATTTAATATTATAATGAAATGAATTTAAATTTAAAATATCACAGCTGCATTAAACTATCCACTGAGCAAAATGTTAGGTACAGAAAGATCACAAATCTAATGGATAAAATTGTTCAGTTCTTTTTCAACATGCATCACAAGAAATGTCTCTATTCTGCCCAAATATAATTGTAAAACACCTTAATTTATTTAAATGTAACAAATCTAAAAACATTATATATTTCCTTTCAGTATATTAAAACTAACAGGACAACATAATTTTCCATGGAATTAGCAACTTTTAAAGCTTACAATATGCCATTTTTCTAAAGAGCTGTACCAATGCCACAAATTGCAATAAATAAAATCAACTGGAAGAACACTGAACTTGCAAAGTGCTGCAGCTGCCCCCAAACAACATACTAAGTATTATCATTTTCAAGAATGCTTGATCCAGGCTTGGCTCCCGTAGCACAGCGGTTACAGTACCAGCCACATACACCAAGGGTGGTGGGTTGGAACTGGCCAGGGGGAGCTAAACAATGATACCGGTAACAACAACAAAAAAAAAGCCAGGCATTGTGGCGGGCGCCTGTAGTCCCAGCTACTTGGAAAGCTGAGACAAGAGAATCACTTAAGCCCAATTGCTTAAGGTTGAGGTTGCTGTTAGCTGTGATACCACAGCACTCTACCAAGGGCAACATAGTGAGACTGTCTCAAAAATAAAAAAAATAAGAGGGCAGCACCTGTGTCTCAGTGAGAAGGGTGCTGGCCCCATATACCTGATGTGGCCAGTTTGAACCCAGCCCCAGCCAAACTGTAACAAAAAAAATAGCCGGGCATTGTGGCGGGCACATATAGTCCCAGCTACTCAGGAGGCTGAGGCAGAGAATTGCCTAAGCCCAAGAGCTGGAGGTTGCTATGATCTGGGACACCATGGCACACTACCAAGGGTGACAAAGTGAAACTGTCTCTAAAAAAAGACAAAAAAAAAAAAAAAAGTTTGATCCAGGGCGGTGCCTGTAGCTCAGTGGGTAGTTTGAACCTGGCTGGGCCTGCTAAAATAACAACTGCAACAAAAAAAATAGCTGGGCATTGTGATGGGCGTCTATAGTCCCAGCTCTTGGGAGGCTGAGGCAAGAGAACTGCTTGAGCCCAAGAGTTTGAGGTTGCTATGAGCTATATACAATACAGCACTCTACCCAGAGCAAGAGCTTGAGACTCTGTCTCAAAAAAAAACAAAAAAGAATGCTTGATCCAATCTCTACAAATCTAACACAAAATCTCAACAACAAACGCCTACTTTTTTTATCAATACCTCTCTGCTTATTTATTAATATGCATGTATTATAATAATTGAGACTTTTAAAGGACAAAAAACAGTATGCACAGAGATAATCTTATGAAAATGACCACATAAATGCAAGCATCTTGAGCTCTTGTTTAAAAGTCATTCTTCTGGCCTCAATCCCCATAGCTCAGTGGTTAGGGTGCCAGCCACATACACCAGGACTAGCAGGTTTGAACCCAGTCTGGGCCTGCTAAACAACAATGACAACCAGAACAAACAAACAGCTGAGCGTTGTGGTGGGCACCCATAGTCCCAGCTACTCGGGAGGCTGAGACAAGAGAATCACTTAAGCCCAAAGAGTTAGAAAGAGTTAGAGGATGCTGAGAGCTGTGACGCCATGCCACAGCACTCTACTGTCTCACTCTATAGTTAGACTCGGTCTCAAAAAAAAAAGACATTCTGTCTATAGAGACTTAAGTCAGACTGCAAATAATAAAACTAAGAATCGCATGGTAAATTTAATTAAAAAAAAAAAAAGTCATTCTGCTAAGGCTTTTTCAACACATTGCCACACTAGGAAAAAATTTGGGGGAGGGGCCACAGTGTTTTATAGGGTCAAGAAATGTGTGAGTTATATATACCTCCTCCAAGTCCCAGGTTCAAAACTATTGTAAGTTAGGCCATTCATGATGGTTCATGCCTGTAATGCTAGCACTCTCAGAGGACGAGGCTGGTGGATTGCCTGAGCTCAGGAGTTAAGACACCAGTGTGACCGTCTCTGTTAAAACAGAAAACCTGGTTCAGCGCCTGTGGCTCAACGGGCTAAGATGCCAGCCACGTACACCTGAGCTGGCGGGTTCAAATCCAGCCCGGACCCACCCAACAACAATGATGGCTGCAACCAAAAAAAAACGGCCAGGCATTGTGGCAGGCGCCTGTAGTCCCAGCTACTTGGGAGGTAGAGGCAAGAGACTCGCTTAAGCCCAGGAATTGGAGGTTGCTGTGAGCTGTGATGCCATTGCACTCTATCCAGGGTGACAGCTTGAGGCTCTGTCTCAAAACAAACAAACAAAAAAAAAAGCAGAAAACCTAAGTGGGCATTGTAGTGGGTGCCTAACATCCTAGCTACATGGGAAGGCTGAAGCAAGCGGATCACTTGAGCCCAACAGTTTGAGGATGCTGTGAGCTAGGACACCACAGCACGCTACCAAAGTGACAGAGTAAGAGTCTGTTTAAAAAAGCAAAACAAGGCTGGGTGTGGTGGCTCACACCTGTAATCCTAGCACTCTGGGAAGCAGAGGCAAGTGGATTGCTTGAGCTAAGGAGCTCAAGATCAGCCTGAGCAAAAGCGTCTGACCCCATCTTTACTAAAAATAGAAAAACTAGGCAAGAAGATCACTTACCCCAGGAGTTGGAGTTGCTGCGAGCTATAATGCCATACTCTCCAGGGTGACAGCTTGAGACTGTCTCAAAACAAAAACAAAAACAAACAAAAAAAAAGAGCTGGGGGGCAGTGGATCATTTGAGCTCAGGAGTTTGAGACCAGCCTAAGCAAACATGAGACCCCTGTCTCTATTAAAAATAGAAAAAAACTAGCCAGGTATTGTAACAGGTGCCTATATTCTCAGCTAACAGGAAGACTGAGGAAAGAGGATCACCTGAGACCAAGAGTTTGAGGTTGCTGTGAGCTAGGATACCATAGCACTCTACCTCGGGCAGAGTGGACTGTCACACACACACAAAAAAGTCACTGATCTGTCATCTATGTATCCTAATCACACTACCTCTCTTTTGGATCCTTTAAGATGAGGACAGTTTAACCCTCTTGTGTCTAAATTTGGTATTTTGGTCATTACCTCCAACCATGAGATGATAATGAGGGCTTAATATTGCTGCAAGTCACTCAAAGGACCAAAATAAAAACTCCAGGCTCAGCACCTGCGGCTCAACGGGCTAAGGCGCCAGCCACGTGCACCTGAGCTGGTGGGTTCAAATCCAGCCTGGGCCCGCCAAACAACAGTGACGGCTGCAACCAAAAAATGGCCGGGCGTTGTGGCGGGCGCCTGTAGTCCCAGCTACTTGGGAGGCGGAGGCAGGAGACTCACTTGAGCCCAGGAATTGGAGGTTGCTGTGAGCTGTGGATGCCACAGCACTCTATCCA
>CAUYON010129934.1:0-19182 GCA_963573935.1 Arctocebus calabarensis | reverse complement strand
AATGCAAACTAGTACATTCCTTTTGGAAAGATATTTGGAGAATACTTAGAGATCTAAAAATAGATCTGCCATTTGATCCTATAATTCCTTTATTGGGTATATATCCTGAAGACCAAAAATCACATCATAATAAAGATGTTTGTACCAGAATATATATTGCAGCCAATTCATAATTAATTACTAAGTCGTGGAAGAAGCCCAAATGCCCATTGACCCACGAATGGATTAATAAATTGTGGTACATGTATACCATAGAATACTCTGCAGTCTTAAAGAAAGATGGAGAGTTTACCTCTTTTGTGTTTACACGGATGGAACTGGACCATATTCTTCTTAGCAAAGTATCTCAAGAATGGAAGAAAAAGTATCCAATGTACTCAGCCCTAATATGAAGCTAATTTATAGCCTTCATATGAAGGCTAAAATCCAATTATAGCACAAGAATACAGGGACAAGGGCAAGGGAGGGGAGGGGAGGGGAGAGGATGGGTGCAGGGAGGGCAATTAGTGGGATCACACCTACGGTGCATCTTAGCAGGGTACTGTTGAAATTTGTTAAATGTAAAGTATCAATGTCTTTATATAGTGATCAAGAAAATGCCATGTAGGCTATCTCTAACAGTATGATCAAAATATTTCTGATCGTATATGAAGCACATTCTGCCCTATGATTGCACCAATGTACACAATTATGATTTAATAAAATTATTAAAAAATAAGAAAGTCAGAAACCATAGAAGAAAAATAAAATCTGTAGAACTAACATAAAACTTGTCTGCATCAAAACTACCATATACAAAATTGCAAACACAAGCTTGGAAAAATATTTGTAAGACATATAGCAGGGTAAAGGGTAATAGTTTTATTTTATATGAAACACTTAGTACTCCAAAAAAAAGACAAATACTCCAATAGAAAAATGTGCAAAGTACAATTATGAATGTTTCACAAAAGAAAGGAAAATAATACAAATGAGCTACTAACATGGAAGAAGTGTACAACCTCCATAACAATTAAATAAACTCAATTTAGATCATGTTTTGTGCTCAATAGGTAAAGGTATAAAATTAACTAAAATCTCAGCTTTCGCGAGGTGTTTAGAAACAGACATCCACTTAACATCCACTTAAGTTGGTAGATGGGGAAACTAATACATTGTGTCCTTATTATTGGTCTTTGGAAACATGTCAAAAGCCTGATGGATTTAACTTGTACTTGCATTATGTCTTAATGCTGTAATTGGGTAAATGAGGTGAAAGCTATCTTGGTTAGTAGCATGTAAGCACTCCAATTTGTACAAATAATCAACACATCAAAACACATAATGGCATTAACGTATGTATGATCTATATACAAATGACTTAATTAAAAAAAGAAATATATCAAAAAAGATTTATGGTAAATTAAATTAATAACTATGCATATTATATGATAGAATTAATTTTTATTGATGCCTGCTATTGGTAAGGCGAAATGCTGATACTTGTAAATATTATAAGTAAGGTGGGTGTTATTTTAGTTGTATAAATAATAAATCCTAAGATCATATTTTCCAAGTCTACTAAGACAAAGTCTTCCTCTACTTAACAGTTTATCTTCTGACATAATTTCTTTTTGGCATTGAACTTTTTTGTTTATTTTCCTGTGCTTTTTAAAGGCTTCCTTGTTTAGTTTTATGTTATGAGACATGAAAGAATATTTAATCTTTATTGTTATGTAATCTTTTTTTTAGAGACAGAGTCTCACTGTGTTGTCCTCAGTAGAGTTCTGGGGCAGCACAGCTCACAGCAACCTCAAACTCTTGGGCTTAAGCGATTCTCTTGCCTCAGCCTCCCAAGTAGCTGGGACTACAGGCGCCCGTCAACCTGGCTGTTTTTTTTGTTGCAGTTGTCATTGCTGTTTTGCTGAGCCAGGCCAGGTTAGAACCCCCAGCCTCAGGGCATGTGACTGGCACCATAACCACCGTGCTCTGGGTGCCGAGTGTTGGTGTAATCTTAATTATAATATATGCCCTCGAAAAACTATTCAGACACCTTTTAAAACAAATTGACTTAGAGAAAAGTATCATAATTTAGTTTGCTACCTAAATGGAGATTGGGTAGCTTAAAGGCACAAGAGTGACAGGCAACCAATCAAAGTAGAAAACAGTTAATGTAAGACTTTCAAGTCTTTAATATACCAAAGAGAAAACATGACACTATAAAATAGATAGAGAATAAACTTCTATTTGTAGTAGATTTCATACAAAGGAAAAATGAAACACAAAGATTCTGAGTCTTCTGCTACACTGAAGAAGAAAATGTTAGTTTTCTAACATTCTAACACTGAAGATGATTGAGCTCTTGGGTGGAGGGCTGGGTTGCTGCAACGCTCCAAAGTGCTGTGGGAGTTCAGGGAGAAACAGCTGCCTGCTGAAGACAGAAGTACTAAAACATGGAGCTGGACATATGCTGACAGCAGAAATCCAGCTCATGGTAAGAATATACCACTAATACCATGAACACCAAAGTCATTCACGGTTCCTTTTACTGTGCCATTTAAACCATCTTCTCTGAAATGGTTTAATTAAACAATAACATTAGAAAACACTATAAAGGAATCAAATGTGTCTCGAAGCTTCATACAAGAGTTGTGATATAATTGCATAATCACATTCTAGAAATCAGGAAAAAAAGTTAATTTCTTGCTTTTGTTGTGCCCAGAAGTTCCCCCAAAGACCACACAGACAGAGAGACCGAATTTGCAGGGGGAGTCTTTTGTTGGAGAGCTGGCCGGGGACTGCTTCATTCTCCCATCTGGGGTTTCTGAGAGCAGCCCTGAATTGTCTGTGGCTCTGGTTTTTACAGGGAAAAGCTTTTCCAGGGGGTAAGCTAGCATTATTACAGAAGTGAAAATAGCAGTTAAAGAGGTAGGGGGAATCATGGGGATGGGGGGTTAGTCATCTTACAGGACACTATGATCAGGAGAGCGATTTTTTTTGCTTTACAAAGCAGGTGCAAACCATTCTGTCCTAAGGGGAGTGCAGGCCAGGGAACTTGCAGATAAGGGTAATAAAGGGCATGATCATAAAAAGCTAAAATCATGTGGGTTATGTGGTCAGTAACTTAACATCACTAATGATTTTAGCTAAAGACATTTACAGTTACAATGGCAGGGCAGACAAAGGGAACCAATTTTGAGGGTAATAAAATGTAAATAGCAAAATGGAGTTAAGCTTGCTCTTTTAATACTTCAATATCATACATAGATGACCTGAAGAGCACCTTAACACTTTAGGTAGCTGTAAAACTCAGACAATTAAAAAAATTATATTATTATTTCCATCTGAAGTATAACTATAGTCTGCTGGTAGACCACTGGTCTAATTTACTTTTCTGAGTGTAATTTAACATAAAAGGTGAAGTTACAAGGAGAATAGGAGAGATGATCAAGTAGGAGTTACTCAGGGTATCTCCATTAATTGTGTGTGGACTTTGACAACTACTGACTCCAGGCATCAATTTTATGTTTGGTGTTATTTTTAGAACATCTAGCATGCAGAGATTCAGAAGAGAAAAGTAAACCTTATAAAAATTTGAGACATGAGTTTTTTTCTCATTTCTAAATATTTTCCATGTTTTCTAAATATTTTACAGGATTAACAAAAAAAGAGGAAGAAAGAAAGCTCCTTTGCCCTCAAGTAAAAGATCTTTTTCAAGGTGTTATAAATATCTTAATATCTGTTTAGGAGATTGATATCAAAATATTATCTATATCTTGAATGACTCCAAAGTCATTTATAGTCCCTTTTTCTGTTTCTCTCTATATAAATAAACACATCATGGCATGCTGAATAATGGTACCCAAAGGTATACAGTTTCTAAATCACTGGATCCTGTGATCGTACAAACTTGCAAAAAAACATTTTTTTTTCTTCAATTTGATTAAATTAATAATTTTGAGATGGGAGATTATCTTGAATAATTTTCCAGCTGGGCCTGGAATGTAGCCACATATGCCTTTATAAAAGTGATGTGGTAACCTCAACAGAGAGAAAGATTAGAAATACTACTCCATGGGCCTTGAAGATAGAGGGAAGGGGCATAAACCAAAGAACACGGACCTAGACGTGAACAAATATTCTGACCCCACAGTCAGTGGGGAAACTGACTTTAGACTTCAGGAACTGTGAGACAATAAATTTGCTTTACTCAAAGCTACTAAGTTTGTGGTAACTTGTTATATCCATCATAGGAAACTTACTATATCAATCATAGTACAGCACACATCAATATTTTCAAGATATTTGGAAATTGTCTGAAAAGATTGGCCTAAATTAAGAAAATATACAATAACAATTTTCAAACATTAGTGTATGTAAGAATCATCTTGGAAGTTGTAGAAAATCAGATTTCCCACTTTGTCGTCAATGAATCTGATATAATTGAACTGAAGAGATTCCAGGAGCCTGCATGCCAGCAATCTTGCTCTGGTGCTACTCCAAATAAACATCTACATACACTGATACTGGGCGGCACCTTTGGCTCAATGAATAGGGCGCCGGCCCCATATACTGGAGGTGGTGGGTTCAAACCCGCCCGGCAAAAACAAACAAAAAAACAAAAAAATCCCACAAAACTGAAAAATTAATTAATTAATTAATTAATTAATACACTGATACTGACATAGGAATGGGACGTACTATATGTTGTATTACTCACTTTAAGATTACACTATGTGCTTTGCTGAAAGGCTAGTTGGGGAGAGCTTTTCTTCCTCCTTGGTCTTTCTCTTTCCTTCTCTTCTTCTCTTTCCTCTCTGTGTTTGTTTTTCACGTAGATATCCAGTCTTCCTGCCACCACTTTTTGAAGGGGCAGTCCTTGCCCATTGAGTGTCCTTGGCGCCTTTGGTGAAGATCATATGACCATATGTAAGAGGGGGCATCTGCACTTTCTATTCTGTTGGTCTTTTTGACTCTCTTTGTCAGTACCACAATGTTGTGATTACATAGCTTTGTGCTGTAAATCAAGACATGTGAGTCCTCATTTTTGTTCTTTTTTGAAAAAAATTGTTTTGCTGTAACAGCCAACAGGAGTCCCTTATGATACTATTTTAATTTTAAGATAAATTTTTCTATGTTTATATAAAATACCATTGGGACTTTTGCAAGAATTGCAGTGAATATGGAGATTGCTTTGGGTAGTACAGACATCTTAACAATATTATGTTTTCTAATCAATAAGCATGGGTGTTTTTCCACTTATATGGACCATCTTTAATTTTTTTTGTGAGTGTTTTTGCTACAAAGTATAAGTATTTAACCTCACTGTTTCAGTTTATTCCTAAATAAACTTAATCTGATGCATTTTTTTCTTTTTGATGTTATTATGAATAAACGTGTAATTTCCTTTTGAATTGCTCAATGTTAGTAGATAGAAATGAAACTAATATTTGTGTGTTGATTTTATATCATACAACTTTGACGAATTTCGTTTATTCGTTCTAACATGTTTCATTTTGTGCATGTATGGAATCTTTATAGGTTTTTTTTTAAACCTCTAAATTCATGTAATCTATGAACAGTGACAGTTTTACTTCTTTCTGAATGGCTGCCTTTCATTATTTTTATTTTCTTCTATGTTTGGGGTTTTGTTGTTGTTTTATTTGTTTGTTTGTTTGTTTGTTTGTTTATTTTTCCCCCTACTGCCCTCTGTTGGACTTTCTGGTACTAAGTTGAACAGGAACGACAAGTATTGGCATTCTTGCCTGGTTTCTGATCATAGCCTATGATCAAGCTTTGGGCTTGTCATAAATGACATCTTTTATATTGAGGTACTTTCCTTTCATTTCTCGTTAGTTGAAAGTTTTTGCTATAATGAAAGAGCATTCCATTTTCTTAAATGCTTTCTCTCTATTAACTTAGAAGACCATATGGTTTTTGCCCTTCCTTTTGTTAATATGTGTTAGTGTGGTGTATTACATTGATTAATCTTCATATATTGAATCATACTTGCTTACTAGAAATAAATCTCACTTGGTCATGACATATAATGCTTCTAATGTGCTTTTGAAATAAGTTTACTAGTATTTTATTGGGGATTTTTGCATTAATATTTATCAGGAATATTGGTGTGTAGTTTTATTTACTTGTAGTGTCATTTGGCATTGATATCAGGATAATACTAGTCTCATAGAATGATATTGGAAGTATTTCCTCCTGTTTAAATTTTTAAGAGTTTCAGGAGGATTGGTGGCAATTCTTCTTTAAATGTTGTATAGAATTCTCCAGTGATGTCATCTGGTTCTGGGCTTTTTTTTTTTTCCCCCTGGGGAAGTTTTTTGATTATTCATTCACTCTTGTTTCTTGTTATAGATATGTTTAGATTTTCTCTTTCTTCCTAATTTAGTTTTTGTAAATTATATATTTTAAAAAATTTTATCTGTTTCTTGTAGGTTATCCAATTTGTTGACGTACAATTTTTCACTGTATTCTTTGATAATCTTTTTTTTATTTCTGTGACATTAGTTGTATTGTCCCTCCTTTTATTTCTGATTTTATTTGTGTCTCCTATCTTTTATCTTAGTTAATCTAAGGGTTTATTGTTTTATTTATTGTTTCAAAAACAAGACTCTTAGTGGGTATTTTCAGGGGGGGACTGTTTTCTATTATTTTTCTATTCTCTATTTTATTTATCTTTGTTATAATCCTTTGTAATTCATTCTCCTGCTAGCTTTGGGTTTAGTTTATTTTTTTCTATTTTCTTGAAGTAAAATTTAAGCTGCTCATGTGAGATTCTCTTTCTTTTTCTTTTTAATGTGCACTTATATATACTTCCCTTAAACACCACTTTCACTGCATCCCACAAATTTTCATATGTTCTATACAAATATTATTTTCAAATTTGACAATTTAGTGAACTAAAATATCTAATTGATGAGATGAAGTCAGGGAAAGATGTTAGATTAATTCCATGACTGATATTACAGTTTGGAGCAGGCTAAATGTTATCTCTATAAATAAAGTAAAACCACAAAATTATGGGCCATCTTAACGTCGATAACAAAAAATAGCTCACACAATGATTTTGGCTAAGTTTAATGATGACCAAATCCATGTGGTATATTTTACAATATACATGTGGTATATCTTCTCATTCAATTTTAATTAGTTAGAAGTGGAAATAATAATTATTCTCTTGATTTAAACTTTTGAGAGCATTGTATTGATAGTATTTTATAACCATATAATCTTACCATATAAAAGTAATGAATAAAACTCTTATTATTCTAAGCCCCCCAATAATTTTTAGTATTGTTTAAGTGAAGATTATTTAGATAAAATGAACCTAATTCAAAAATAAGAATGCAAATGCATCCTTTCACATATCTATCAGATAGAAGAATTATTGGCAAGTGGTAACATAGCCGCCTTGGAGAGGAGACATACATGCTTATGATCCCTGCGAATTATTTCAATGTCTCTTCACCAACAGCGTCACTCTTTTCCTAGCTCTTAAGCTCAGTAATTTGAAATTATATTTGATTTTTCTCTTTTTTTCCCTGTATGGTCAATAATTTTCCATGCACTAATTCACTAATTTTTATTTAAAATGTCTCCAGCATTTGTTCCTTATTTCTTTTTCAACTGCCACTAGTCAAGCCCAGGCTCACATATTAAATTCCTGGAATAGCTTCTTGATTAGTGTTCCTCTTCAGCCTACCTCTCACATTATTCCTGTAACCAATGGCATAGTAAAATTTCTAAGTTACTATTTTCATCATGCTACTTCCTGGAGTCAAAACGTTCTATGGTTGTCCTTACGGGAAAAATTCAAGGTCCTCAGATGTGTATGGAATCTCCTCCACCAACTGACCCTGTTTGCTCCTTCCAGCAAGTATTTATTGAGAATTGAGTGTGTGTTAGCACTCCCAGTCTCTCATAACCCCAAATACTTGAAAGGATTTTACTTTCTTTTTGGAGTTTTGGGAAAATATTCAAAATAAGTTAAATAGCAGATCCAGATAGCAATTTAAGAATTATTATAAGACAATGTATGTGCATACTTGTACATAATAGGTTTGACAAATACTATGTATCAAATGGCAGTATTTACATAATTTGTACTGCATTCCAGTCATTGTCCTTTACAACAAATGCATATGTATTCTTTCTTATAATCCACCTGAACAATAATTAGAAATAGAGACAAATTGGTGTTAAAAAAAGAGATTGCACAAAATTCACAGAAAAATTTGTGCTACAATCTTGAGACAGCTGACCCCCAAAATGTAAGTCAGATTTATGGGTCATTAATTTGTTAGCTAATGCAAATGTTAAAAGGGTTTCTTTTGCCACAGGTGTAAACATTATGTTATATTCACAACACATTACACGTTCCCTCTTTCTGAGCACGTGAGGCGTCTGCAAGTCGGTATTTCTGATCTCTCAATATTTGGATTGGGTCACGTGACAGAGTCTTGGCTGTGCTAAATAAATGGAAGCAGGATGGTCACCTTTGTGTGTATCCTTCACACTTTTCACTGTCCCTCAGATTTCTCTCCACCTGTTGGGATGTCTTTGAAGGCCCCTGGTTCTGATGGCTCAGCTGCAGACATGGAGGAACACTGTTCCACCTGCATCTGGCTTTGCATGTGTAGGAAATCAGCTGTAGTCTGTTGAGTCAGTGAAACTTTTGTTTTGTTTGTTTCCTGAGGTTTTTTTCTTTTTTTTTTCACTGTAGCATCCTGATGAACTGCTATTTTTTCCCTATTAATAAAGATAACCTTAAATCTGTCTTAATTATATATGTGTGTTTAGCATAGTTATATAGACTGTATATACAGATATGCGTATATGCAGATATATGCAAATTTGCACACTATACGGCGTATGCATATATGTATAAAAAGAAATTATGTACAAAATGCAAAGCCATTATTAGTAGTAAAGAAACTGAATTCACTACATGTCATTCATTTTACCAACACTAACTCTTTTAATATTTACAAAGATTTTAAGAGTCAGGTATTAAGATAAAAAGTCTAAGGCAAAGCAAGGGTAAATAGCTCTAGTATGAGCAGCACTGTTAGAAGCATATAACGTGGGACACCTCATGCATTGAGAGAAAGTGAGGGCTGAGAAGAGAGTGAAGGAGCTCACCGCCTAAGATCTTCCTGGAAAGTTTTCCCCAGCTGTTGCTCCGTTTTCCTATCTCAGAGATTACCCAGGCCACAATGTTGGTAAGTACCGTGTTGCTCGCCACCATATAGCCCTCCTGATTTTCTCACTCTTGTTTTCAGGGTAGCTTTTTTACTTACTTATTGTTTATCTCCTTTTACTAAGAGCTAATGTTTTGAGGAAAGAGACCTTAGCTTTTCTAATTCCACTTATTCCACTTCCCCTAACACAGTGTCTGACGGATAATATTCCTTCCCTAAATACAGTTTAATTGAATGGATAAATAAATGAACAAATGAGTGCCCTCTTTTTGGAGGAGTTATCAGTTGTTTTAAGTTATAAGCTTTGTAGCTCTCCAAATTGGAAAGAACTGAGCATATTTTTGACATCCATGGAGGTTTTCTCTTTATAGAAGTCAAGCTAAGTGTAAAGGTTACACATAGCTTTATCACACAAAAGAATTTAGTAGAGTCCTGGAAGCAAGCAGCTTCTGTTGCATAATAAACCACTTTGTAAAGGTGAAATTACTATTTTTATTTTACCAATTGACAAAACAGAGGCTTAGAGAATTTTAGTGGCTTGTAAAAGATCCTTTAATTGATGATAGATTTGAAACCTGGTAGTCTGTTTCTTAGCTTAGTGATTACCTGCTTTTTTACAAAATCTGTCTGAACCATCTTACTGCTGTGTATCAAAGACTTCTTTGTTAAAGCACAACTCAAAAACCATCTTTTGAATTCTCTCTTTATGATTCATCCCTTCCCCACACTATAGCAAACCACCTCTCTTCATGTTCCTTCAGAGAATTTGCACAATTCATGATGATATCTTTTACATTTTATATTGCATCCCAGTTATTTGGGATTTTATTTTTCTTTTCCAAAGAATATGTTTTTAGATTCACTGTTGTATCTTCTACAGTACCTACTAAACGCCTATTTTCAAGTACTTATGGAGTAACTAAAGTAGCATATATGCCATGTTCTGGATTAACCAGAGATGTTACATGGGGGTGGGGGTGCACTTCTCCATTAAGCCTAGAGAATCAAAAGAAAATTACTATAAATTGATTTGGATGCAATATATAAATATAAATACATTTTAAATGAAGAATGGCAATGAGTCAAAATAAATCTCATGTCCCAAAGGTGATCAAGAGGAATGTACAGAAAGAACATAAACACTTATATCTTTGAATGATTCCCCAAATACTCATTAATATTTACTAAAACCAAATCCTACATTTAACCTATCCTATCTTAAAGTAATTCTTAAATACATAGTTGTACACATTTTTCTAACTAAATTATCATTATTATTTTATGATATGCCAATTACAATATCATTTGCATATCAAAGGCATTGCATTTAGTATTACTGTTCATGTGAATAAGTTGTTTCCTATGTGATGAGTTACTTCAGAGTTTTGAGTTCTTTTGACTTCTTGCAAAAGGGTTCCTAATTAAGAAACAGAAACTTTTAAGTATCTATTTAATTTTAAAATGCTTTTAGGCTTGAATGCTCATGTTTGTGAGCATCTAACTCTCAACTGGTAATTTTCAGCACTAGGTTTCAGTTCAAATTTAGTACATTTATAACAATGCAAAAGATTAAATGTGGCTGGGCATGGGGGCACATGCTTGTAATTCTAGCACTTGGGCATACTGTACAGGTGGATTGCTTGAGAGCTTAAGCAAGAGCAAGATTCTCATTTCTATCAAAAATAGAAAAATTAGTCATTATGATTAGCTAGGTCTTGTAGTCCCATTTATTTGGGAGGCTGTGGTAGGAAGATCTCTTGAAACTCTGTTGACCAGGAGTTTCAGGTTATAGTTAGTATGATGATAGTACAGTGCTCTAACTCCAGGAGCAGAGTGAGACCCTGTCTCAAAAAAAAGAGGATATATACACACAGATATTCTTTGTGCTAAAGGAATATCTTCCATGATCCATAGGACAAAAATAAATTGATGGTATATGTTCTTGAATCATATGTTTATATAAGTGACTGACAGTATATACGTAACTGATATCAAATGACATTCCAAAGAATCACAGATTTATAGGAATTCTTACATCAAAGACATTTCAGAAGACATCTCAGTCATAGTGCATGTGATACTTCAGCCTCTGCTACAACTATGGGAGTTTGCACTCCCAACTGTATTCTTCCATTCTCTAAAATACAGATGAATGAAAATGTGCTTCACTTGTTTTGTCTTAATTGTCTTAATTGTCCTGTGTTTCCTTTGATTTCTGGCCTTTTGGTGGAGAGTTGACCTTTGGTGCTTGTGTGACTAGAACTCACACAAATTGCAACTGTAAATGAGAACATCTCATGACCAAAATTCAACACAGCTTGCACATTTCATTGGCTATTCAAACCTGTGCTTTTGGCAGTGTTAATACAATTAATGAAGGTACAATAATGTTAAAAACCATCATCTAGCAAAGTTTGGTGTTTAATATGGTTAATATGTTAATAGTTCAATATTATAACTGTAAGTTGACATTTAATGCCTAATAAAATTAATCTTTGAGTCAATATTACTGAAAGTATATAAAAGAATATAGAACAAGGGATATATTTTTTAGAGGAATGGGGTATAAATATGCCAGACAGACTTTCTGGTTTCTTTGAGTGGGTGAAAGAGTATAGCAGGCGGCAGTTGCTCTAATTTTGTCTATTTTTTAGGCAAATAAACAAAACTTAAATGTATAAAGATATATCACTTTGCTGAGCAATTTAACTGCAGCCTATAATTGCACCACTATTAGTGATAAATTCTGATTTACAGCTTAATGGGGCAGAAGTGAATGTAACCTCAAGGTCATTGCAATAAGGATAGCAAGAACTTTAGGGAGGTACATAAGTTAAACAAAAGATTGTCCGGGATACCATGTGGAGAAGATCTGTCTAAAATATTAGAATACTAGTTGGAGCCATATTGTGTAGTGCTGACTCCACTTTTTGGTATGCATATAACCAAAAAGGTCAATTCAAAGTGTCCGCAGAGGTCCAACAATAAAATGTTTTATATTTAACAACAAGACTCCTTTTGTTTTCTCCTGCGAGGGAAACCAATAATTACATGATGTCAGACAGGAGTAAAAATGGACCAATTACATCCTCCTCGAAAGTTACACTTTAAAAAAAAATGCAGCAGAAAATTGGAGAAAATAGAAGCAAGAATTTAAGGAACTCTAGAAATGCATACAGATCCGATGCATTTGAGAGACCCTATTTTTCCTCCGTAAAATGTTAAGTGAAAGCTCAGGAGTAGAGAGTGATTCTGAAGAGGACAGTGAAGGGATTATAGAAAAGTTTGAAGCTCACTGTATTCTAAAGTGCAATGAAATCTGTGGAAAATGCCCTTTTCTTTCCATGAAAACAGAAAAGAGAAGGTAGATTTCTTGATCCATGAGCAATTGATTTTCAACTGGTGTTCGAGTGATGCAAATTTGAGGCATGATTTATAAAAGCGAGAACAGCATGTGAAATTGCATCAGACTTAGAGTAGAATGAGCCTAGTCCCCAGAGACATGAATAAAGTGAGAGGGTGTAAGCATTTTCAATTGCCTACAGTTGAAGAAATACTCAGAAAGCTAACAAGCACTTTCCTATTAATATTGTCGCTTGTCACCAGGGACTCTGGCATAATTGTTGTGTTAAAGCGGTTTTTCAACTTCTTTCTAATGTTCTCATCACAAAAAAAGTTAAATATTTGAGGTAATAGATAAGCCAATTGGTTTAATTTAATCATTCCATATTATATTCAAAAATTATAACATGACTTTGTATCCCATAAATACATACAATTATAATTTGTGTATGTTGTATTGTATTGACATATAAAATACAATTTTACTGTGTTAAATATGTATTATGTAGTAATAACATGGTCCTTATTTAGTAAAAAATAGGCTCATAATAGTCTCTTTTCATTGGTTTTATGTATTTGAATTCCCATCAGCGGTTATGCAAAAAGGAAGGAAATATTTTTTCTTAAAAGAGAAAAAATTTGAGGCAACTGAGTGAAGGCTAAGACTACATTTTAATGTTCACTTTCTTTTTGGTTGGTGTTGACATATGGAGCAGGAAGCCCTGATAAGAAGCCTCCAGAGAATAAAGCATTCTCTCCATGGGCATGCATAGATTCTAGAAAAATGTGTCGCAGGAGAGGCAAAAGAACAGCATTTCACATAAACTATCTTGCAAGGGAATCTTTGGATACTTTCGTGACATGAATTGGCCTGATACTTGCATAGACTTTCTCTCCGTTGGGATAAACTGCAGTCACAAAGATTTGAATAAGACTTCCATGTTGGGAATGTAGAAGGGATTATTCTTAGTTTTGTGTTTTTCCCTTCTGCTCCTCTTTTCACCATAAGCACTGGCTGTTAGGGGCTCCAGAGAGCCACAAAATCCCATTGTAAGTGAATCTTCAGGCAGGCAAAGGCCTATTGACGACAAATACTTGTGAGCAATGCAAGTAATTTAGAGCAGTTACCTTGGCTCTGGTTCGGGCATCACTAAGACAAGAGCCTACACACTAGTAGTATTGTGTGTAAGAATCATATAGCAGCCTCCATACGTCCCTATGACCAGCTAAAATCTGCCTTTTAAGAATACAGTTCACAAAGAAACTTGTTAATAAATAAAGGTAAAGCATAGCAAATAAAAGGAGGGAGAATGGAAAGTTAACAGGAAATCTTATAGAAAGCGATGGCAGTAGGGAAATATATTTGATCATGGGAAAGTGGTCAGATGAGAGATAGTGAGGATAAAGCAGAATGTGTGAGCACTTGAGATAATAAGCCAATTTCTCCCAGGCATATGGAATTTTGTAGTGCTAGACTGACTCACAGAAGTGGCATGGGTGGTGATAAAGGTATAAATAGTTTCCGAGTATATCACGTTTCATGACACCCATATGGATTTCCACATCATTTTCACTTCTCAGAAATTAAATGGAGGTTCATATAGTGAGAGAATTCCTAATGATATGAATTTAAATGAGTTCTAAAATGCGCCAGCTGTGTGACATTGAGGCAGGCACTTAATCTCTTTTGAGTCTTATTTCCTCCCCTGTACTATGGAGTTCATAATATCTGTGAAATTAGATTATTTTGGTCTCTTCTCATTCTAAATTTATATGATTTCAAACATTTTCTCCTCTCATTTACTATTTTTTTTAATAAGCATATCCACCTTCTCCTGCCTCATCTTCTGGGCTATCCATTCCCAAGCAGCCTGTAGTTGTGGTGGCAACTGAAGAGTGTAGTGCAAGAGAGAAGGGAATGTTTATCTCCTGAATTCCTTTGCCTGCATATTTGAGCTCAATATCTGGTTCTCATGAGCTTTTACATTTCCTCCCCTTGGAAATATACTTATAGAGGAGCACTCTATGCTTGTTTATCAAGCATTCATTACCTCTGTGTTATTTGATGGGGAAATCAGACAGAAAAGTTACAGCTAATGTGTAGTACATGCTATAGAACCTCAAACAATGGTTTTACATTTTATTACTTGTGGAAAGTAATATAGTGAAAATAAGAGCACTCATGAAAGACATCTAACAGAGCAAAGAGAAAGGAGCCTCAACAACCTGGAGGTGCAGCTACACTGCTTAAACAATGTTGAGGGAATAGAAGCTGACCACGTTTTTGATCAATGCCAGTGGTCATGTGGAGAAAAGAGAAAGTGTAATGCTGATGAAAGAAGGTCAAGTAAGAGTTGTTCTACTAGGTACAGTGATAAAATGCCTGAAACACAGCAAGGGATTATTAAATCATCTGTTTCTAAACTTTATGAATTTGGGACTTTATCTCATTTATCCTTGTATTTCTGATAAACAGAGAGCTTGGCATATGGCAGTCACTCACCAAACTTATATCAAATAATGTATGTAATATCTGAAGTTTAAGATCCAGCAAGTCTCAGGAGTTCATTATTTCTTGACCTGGATCATGTTATCCTAAATGTGTTTTAGATAGAGACCTAGACAAAGCTCACCAAGGAAATGACATTTGAAGGATCTGATGGTCTTAGCTGTGTGGACATGGGAGGTGAAGAGTAGAGAAATATTACAGGTAAGAGAAATAGCAATTATAAAGGCCCTGAGGGAGAACATGTCTAGTGAAATAGGAAAAATTTTTGTACCTCAGGGTATGAGGCATGTGTGAAGAAAACAGAAACCTCAGGGAAGTAGTGTTGCAAATGGAGAGCCAGGTTTTAGTTAGAGCAAGAAGGTGGGCAGAAGTTTCATGGAAGTGATTTAAGTAAGGGTGATTCTATTGATAAATGACTTGGAGTTTTAGAGAGAGAACAAAGAAAATAGTCTGAGTAAATGGGAATTGGTGAAGACAAGAGGCAAAAATAAACACCAGAAAGAGTCCAGTAAACATCAGAGTCCAGAAGACGGGGGATGATCTAGAAGTCTAGGATATTCTGTGGTGACCGACGTACCTTAGCAAAGACCAGTGCCATGGGAAGCTGACCCATCATTGTCATACTTAGAAGCCAATATCTGTGATAGTTGAGGGAGGAAGAGAAGAACAATATCATCCTCTGCCTCTTTATTAGCACTTTATTTTCAACACTACTAATAATGTTACAGAGTCATAAATTTACAAAGCGTTATCTTTTTTTTTTTTTTGTAGGGACAGAGTCTCACGTTATCGCCTTCAGTAGAGTGCCATGGCATCACACAGCTCACAGCAACCTCCATCTCGTGGACTTAGACAATTCTTTTGCCTCAGCCTCCTGAATAGCTGGGACTACAGGCGCCCACCCCAACGCCTGGCTATTTTTTGTTTGTTTGTTTTGCAGTTCGGCTGGGGCCAGTTTTGAACCTGCCACCCTCGGTATTAGGGCCACAGGCACTGCCCACAAAGTGTTATCTTAAATAAAAATAAAAAATAGAAAGGAAGGAAAGGAAAAAAAAAATACATGCCAAACGCCTAATGAGATATAACCTAGAATAAATTAATGATGTCACCCCCCTGTGTCTGGTGGAGCCAGAAGTAGCAGAATTTATGAGAATAGAGAGTTCATTTGAAAAGAAATTTGGTATAAATCCAACCAAGCTCTACTTAGACTCTCAAAGAGGACTGAGCTTGCAATGGCAAACGGGTTGTTGCATGTCTTTCAAAGGTAATTCCTAAGGGAAACCCAAGTAAATCACAGTTGAATATCTGTTATGAGAATTAGCCTGGTCTCTTAATGTTCTGATTAATTCTTGAGAAATATGTTCAAAATACCTACAGAAAGTCATTTTTATCTTAAGAATGACTAAACAACAATTTTTGGAATAAAGTCGATTTATATTTTTTAATCAAATCTTTGCATTTTGCTTTAGGAATTGAATATTATTTACTGGCAACTAGGTGTTCAACATCTGAATTTAAAGGTTTAAAGAGTTGTCATATTCTTTACTTCCCATCCCAGGAAATCCTCGAGCTATGAAGCTCACAGATGCTCATTTCCTTTCTTTGTTTAAAAAAATGGGTGATGGTTATTTTAGGAATTATCCATTTTTTTGTCTTTGTTTTTTGTTTACTTATTTAAATTACATCAGTTGAAGGCTGATCAGGATAATACAAAGCTAGTGCCATCCTCAAAACGGATTAAAAAATATAATGAAGTAAAACAAAAACAAGTACCTAGAATTGGTGAATTCTGTTCACAAACAAAATTTGATGCCCATATATTTGTTTGTGTATGTTCATGTGCTTTAACTGACTGTTAATGGCATAATCATTGAAACTCATTGAATAGGAAACTATTTTCTTACCTAAAAAAAAAAAAAAATGTAGTCAGACTGGGCGCAATGGCTCATGCCTGTAATCCCAGCACTTTGGGAGGTCGAGGTGGTAGGATTGCCTGAGCTCACAGGTTCGAGACCAGCCCAAGCTAGAGCAAAACCCCATCTCTAATTACAGCTGGGTGTTGTGGCGGGCACCTGTAGTCCCAGTTACTGTGAGGCTGAGGCAAGAGAATTGCTTGAGCCCAAGAGTATGAGGATGCTCTAAGCTATGATGCTAGGGCACTTTACCTGGGACAACAAAGTGAGACTCAAAAAACAAACAAACAAATAAACAAAAAAATGTAGTTGGGTCTTTGGCCTACTTATAATGGGGTTATTTAGCTGTTTCTTGCTGATTCGCTTGAGTTCCTTGTTCTGGTGATCAGTCCTTTATCAGATTAGTGTAGCATGCAAATATTTTCTCCTATTCTGTGGGTTGTTCATTTGCTCTATTAATTATGTTCTTGGCCATGCAGAAGCTTTTTCTTTTGATCAGGTCTCATTTATTTATTTTTGTTGTTGCTGTGATTACTTTTGGGTTCTCCTTCATGGTTTATTTACCTAGGCCAATAAGACTTTTTCTACTAGGATTCTTATAGGTGCCTGCACTAGGTTTAAGTCTTTTATCCATCATGAATTAATTTTTGTGAGTGGCAAGAAGTATGGATTTTATTTCAGTCTTTTACATGGGGATATCCAGCTTTCCCAGCACCATTTATTGAATAGGGATTCTTTTCCTCAGTGTGTGTTTTAATCTGTTTTGTCAAAAATCAAATGAGGAGCCAGGCATGATGGCTCACTCTTGTAATCCCACAACTCTGGGAGGCTGAGATGGATGGATCACTTGAGTTCACAAGTTCGAGACTAGCCTGAGCAAGAGCGAGACCCCACCTTACTAAATGTAGAATATAAATGTCTTAACACAATAACTAAGAAAATGCCATGAAGGCTATGTTAACCAGTTTGATGAAAATATTTCAAATTGTATACAAAACCAGCACATTGTACCACAATGATTACATTAATGTACACAGCTATGATTTAATAAAAAAAGATAGGCATTGTGATGGGCACCTGTAGTCCCAGCTAATTGGCTGGCTGAAGGCAGGAGGATCTCTTGAGCCCAAGAGTTTGAGGTTGCTGTGAGCTGTGATGCCACAGCTGTCTACTGGGTGTAAGAAAGTGAGACTGTGTCTCACAAAAAGGAAAAAATCAGATGTGGATCTGAGAATGACTTCATCTCTGTGTTCTCTGTAGTGATGCACAGGTCCAGGTCTCCATTTTGGGGCCAGTATCATGCTGTTTTGGTTGCTATAATAATACTAAATAATTATTTAATCTTGAAATCTCATCAAATGATGCTTCCCACTTTAGTCTTATGTTAGGTTGCTTTGGCTATTCTGGGTCTTTTATGGTTCCAAAAAAAGATTAGAACTATATTTTCTAGATCTGCAACAATAACAACAAATTGGTATTTTAATGGGGATTGAATCTGTAAATTGCTTTGGGTAGTATAGGCATTTTAAGAATGTTAATTCTGCTGATCCATAGGATATTATAGTTCTGTAACTATTTACATCCCCTGTAATTTCTTACTTCATTTTTTTATAATTTTCCCTGTATATGTCTTTCACCTACTTTGTTAAGTATGTTCCTAGGTAGTTTTTTTTGTTGTTGTTGTTACTGAAAAAGGTATTATGCATTTTATTTCAGCTTGGCTATTGTTGGTATATAAGAAAGCTACTTATTTGTGTACAATTACTTTGTAGGCATGAACAGACACTTTTCAAGTGAAGATAAAGTAATGACCAGGAAACTCATGAAAAAAAATGCTTAATATCACTAATCATTAGGGAAGAGCAAATCAAAACCACAATGTGACATCACCTAAGTCAAATGATAATGGCTGATATTAAAACTTCCCATAGATGCTGGTATGAATGTGGAGAGAAAGGAATTCTTCTATATTATTGGTGGTACGGCTAACTAGTGCAACCTCTATGGCAAATTGTGTGGCGATAACTCAAAGAACTTAAAGTAGACTTACAATTTTTTTTTTCACTTTTTTATTTTTATTTTTATTTATTTATTTATTTATTTTTTAATAATTTTATTGAATCATAATTATGTACATTGGTGCAATCACAGGGCACGATTCATATACATTCAGAAATATTTTGATCATACTGTTACAGATATCCTTCATGGCATTTCCTTG
>CAUYON010129927.1:0-19447 GCA_963573935.1 Arctocebus calabarensis | reverse complement strand
AGATCATAAGTATATTCTTATTTATTTTTTCTTATACAATTATAATCTGATCAGAGCTAAAAAACTAAGTAAAGCAGGTTAAAAAGCAGGAGGGAAAACAAACAAACCCCACAAAATTGTATGTCAGGAAGCCCCACTATTTTCTTCCTTGTTGGGTAGCCTTGAGAAGATGGCAGAAAGTCTCTGTAAAATGATACATATCCCTGAGTTTCACACTGGTTGGTTGGGAAGCCCTGAATGAACATCAAGTAGAAGTGCTATTCATGTGACATGCCCTTGACTGCTATCATAGTCTCGTCCTCTGGCATTTGTTTCTAGATCTGTAAACCTCCAGCTGCAGTTAAAATACCATCATTTACACCCTGGACTGGAGTGTTGTGTGCTGACCTGGCTGACTCAGCTGGAATTTGGCAAGAACCACACAGAACTATGAATCTGAGCTGGCCTCTTTCATTCAAGTAAGGAAGCCTACAGAGCCTTGCCGGATTCCTCAGAGGGAAGGTGGGAGAGATGAAGCAGTGGTCCTCACTGTCTTCCTCAGCCACATTCCTGGTGTTCAGAAGTTTCCCAGAATAATCTATCAGAACTCGGTCTAAGAAACTGGAGACAGAAGAGATAAAGTGTGTTTGGAAGGGAACCTCAGCTTTTGCCGTTCTGCAACCCTGTGCTCCTTTGCCGATGCTCTGGCTCTTTGTCTCATGTCGCTCTCCCAGCACTCCCACCCCTACCACCAACTTCCTACCCTGCCTTCCAAAACCTACACTCAGGACAAGTCTGGCCTCAATAACCGGGGCCATGAATAGAGAGGATTAAAGGAAAGTGGTGCCCTTTTGTTATACACTGTACGTGGAGGTGCTGTTATCATCATCCCCAGTTTACAGATGAGGAAACTGAAGAATAAGAGGGTAAGTAACTAGCCAAGTTCATGGAAATATTGACTAAAGAAGCCAGATTCACATTAAGGAGGAGCTCTACCAAGCTCTGGCTTCTCGGCCATGTTCGAACCTGCAGGTGCCTAGGCCCCGCCTGGGCAGTGGCTGACTTACCCTTGCCACGGAGTGTGTGTGTCTGTGCATATGTGCACAAAGTGCTGGGGCAGAATGAAGGGAAATCAGAGGGCAGTCAAGGCATAGAATTAGAGAATGGATGCTCTATAAAGTGCCACCTTGAAAAATAATTTTTTAACCACATATGAAATGTGGGTTGGGTGCAGTGGCTCACGCCTGTAATCCTAGCACTATGATAGGCCAAGGCATGTGGATTGCTTGAACTCAGGAGTTCAAGACCAGTCTGAGCCAGAGCGAGACCCCGTATTTAAAAACAGCCAGGCGTTGTTGGCAGGTGTCTGAAGTTCCAGCTACTCAGGAAGATGAAACAAGAGGATCCCTTGAGCCTAAGAGTTTGAGGTTGCTGTGAGCTATGATGCCATAGAACTCTATGGAGTATGACAAAGTAAAAGTGGAATGAAAGGCTTTATCTTCTGTAAAAGGCATTCTTGAAAATCACCGCCATCCACAGCTGATTGGGAGAGGCCAGTTAACTACGGATGGAATTTCAGAAAAATTTGGAGAAAGGTTTGGGAACAAGAAGTCCATCCTCACACCCTTAGTGAATTAGCCCACCTTCATGTCCCCGGCACTGTCAGTTCTGGGCGATGGCCCCAGACCTCCTCTTCAGGGCACCTTAAGGGATCAGATGACAGATGGAATGGTGAGCTTGTCCTGCCCCGATTCCTAGGGTTCAGTTGTCAGTCACTGGTTCCAGAACTGATCAAAAACTCCTAAAAAACAAAAAAAAAAAAAAAAGAGAGAGAGAGAGAGCTGAAATGCAGCCCCAGTTGAGAGATTCCAGGTTCTGAGAGAAGGGAATTTTGAGGGAAGGAAGAGTCTTATCAGCTCTTAAATCCATCCATCCCAAGACTCTAACTCTTATCTTTCCCATGCAAAGGTCAGTAACAGAAATTATCACAAAGTGAAAGGGAGAAAACACCCACTGCAGCCTGGGGAGAGTCTGATTTAGAGATCAAAACCCAATTTATGTGTGTGTGTTTCTCTTTAACACCACTATGGTTGAATTCTGACTCGACTCATACCATAGAGTACTTATTCAATACTCTATCTTAAAGTTTAAAAACCAAGGGGAGCAGCTTCAGTTTTTTAGTTCAGCATGTAACAAGCTTAGAAGTCATCACTCCATCCTAACAGTGAAAAGATGAACAAACCAAAAAATCAAGAACGCTTCTTAGATCTGTTGAAGAAGTGAGGTCAGAGAGCAAACCCTAAATTAAAGACATAGCCAGGTACAGAGAAACACAAATTATTATGGTGGAAACCTCCTTGGAAATCACAGCTGGGTAGAGAAACCTAAATGGAATTAATGAATTAGCAAGTCTGAAAGTTAAAAGTTACAGAAGGACCCCATCATAGGGAGGCCCCGCATTTCTGTGAGTTTTACCTCTAGGAGTTCTACCAATTCTCACAGTAAAGATTATAGAAAAATCCCTTTGGTCTTCTGGCCATGGAAAGGGAAAGGAAACCATTTTTAAATACACGCAAGTATTCTGTTCTTCTTAACAAGGCCTACCCTCATAAGAAACTCTTGTTGGAATTTTGGCAAAGATTAATCTACTTTGGAAAAGAGAAATACCAACTCTAGCCAGCTCTAGCCTTCCACATGGGGAAGGGAAATACACAGCTTCAGCCCAATCTTGCCTTCCATGTGGAGGAAGAAAAATACCCAACTCCATTTCTTTCTGGCCTTTCAGATGGGTGAATGGAATTACTCAACTCCAGCTCACTCTGCCCCATCCAAAGAGTTGGAAAAAAAAAAAAAAGAAGGAATCTGAAAAGCACTGGTAAAGTTCAAGTTCATAGGCACAGGTTCACCAAAAGACTGAGACCTAATCACACTAATCAGAACTACAGAACATTTCTCCTCCATTCGCATCTGACCACTACATTACTAAAAATCTGTGTACCACAATTCCTTTTATCCAGTATGTTGTGTTTACCTTTCAACAAAAAATTAAAACGTATACTAAAAGGCAAAAGGCACAGTGTGAAAAGACTAAACAAGCAATGGGATTATAGTCAAATATGGCAAGAATGTTGGCATTATCATAGGAGGGATTAAAAAAAACTATTATTAATATGCTAAGGGCTTTAATGGAAAAGGAGAGAACACACAAGAACAAACGAACAATGTAAGCAGAGGGACGGAAATGCTAAGAAAGAATTCAAAAGAAAACTTAGAGAAAAAACACCATAACAGAATAAAGAATGCCTATGACGAACTCATTAATAGATTGAACATAGCTGGTGAAAGAATCTCTGAGCTTGATGATATGACTATAAAAACTTCCAAAACTTAAGAACAAAGAGGATAAAAAAATCTAACAAATATCAAAGGACCATGAGACAACAACAAAAGAAGTAACGTGTGTAACAGGAATGTGGGAAGAGTAAAAGGAACAGAAAAACTATTTGATGCAATAATGACTGAGGAATTCCCCCAAATCAATCAAACTCCAAATGACAGATTAACTAATCTCAGAGAACACATTGCAGGAAAAATAACAAAAAACTATCATGTCCAAACTTCAGAAAATCACAGATAAAGAAAAAAGTCTTGAAAGAAGCAAGAGAAGAAAGTCACCTTCTCCACAGAGGAGCAAAGTCAAGAATTACCTCTCAGAAACCACAAAAGCCAAAAGAGAGTAGACTGAAATACTTAAAGCATTGAGAATAAAATATGAGCCTAGAATTCTGTGTCCTATAAAATTATCCTTCAAAAGTGAAGGAGAAATAATAACTTTCTCAGAAAAAAATGGAAGGAATTTGATACCAAAAGACCTGTGTGATTGGTAGATTCTGTGTAATTCCAATCAAAATTTCTGTAAGTTATTCTGTAGATATTAACAAACTGATTATAAAGTTTATATAGAGAGAAAAACTACCAAGAATAGCCAACTCAGCATTGAAGGAGAAGAAAAAAGTTGGAGGACTAACAGTACCTGACATTAAAACTTACGATAAAGTGGGGCGGCGCCTGTGGCTCAGTGGGTAGGGTGCTGGTCCCATATACCCATGGTGACAGGTACAAACCCAGCCCCTGCCAAACTGCAACAACAAAAAATAGCCAGGCATTGTGGCAGGCGCCTGTAGTCTCAGTTACTGAGGAGGCTGGGGCAAGAGAATTGCCTAGGCCCAGGAAATGGAGGTTGCTGTGGGCTGTGTGATGCCATGGCACTCTACTAAGGGCAATAAAGTGAGACTCTGTCTCTCCAAGAAAATAAAATAAAATAAAACTTATGATAAAGCTATAGTAATCAAAATAGTGTGGTACTGGCAAGAAAATAGACAATAGATCAACAGGACAAAATAGAGGACTCAACAATAGACCCACATGAATATAGTCAACCAATATTTGACAAAAGAATGAAAGAAATGCATGGAGAAAAGATAGTCTTTTCAACAAGCGGTGCTAGCCAGGCGTGATGGCTCACACCTATAATCCCAGCACTCTGGGATGCCAAGTTGGTGGATTGCCCAAGATTAGCCTGAACAAGACCCCCATCTCTACTAAAAATAAAAAAAACTAGCTGGGCATAGTAGCACATGTATGTAGTTCCAGCTTTTCAGAAGCTGAGGCAAGATGATGGCTTGAACCCAGGAGTTTGAGGTTGCTGTGAGCTAAAATGATGCCCTGGCACTCTAACCAGGGAGGCAAAGTGACATTCATTCTCAAAAACAAAACAAAACAAAACAAAAAACAAACAAACAAAAAGTGCTGAAACAACTAGACACTCGCCTGCTATAAAATAAAAACAAAAAAAGAATTTAGGTACAAATCTTATACCCTTCACAGAAGATTAACCCAGAATAGATTGTATACCTAAATATAAAATGCAATACTACATATTAAACTCCCAGAAGACAACATAGGAGGAAACATAGATGACCTTGGGAGTGCCAATGCCTTTTTAGATACAGCACCAAAGGCACCATTAAAGAAATTCATTAAAACAATAATTGCCAAGCTAAACTTTATTAAAATTAAAAACTTCCGAAGGGAGAAAGATAATATCAAGAGAATGAGAAGTCAAGCCACAGACTGTAATTAATTGTTTTGAAAAGACACATCTGATAAAGGATTATTATCTGAAATATACAACAAATTCTCAAAACTCAACAATAAGAAAACAAGCAAGTTAGATTAAAAAACATGCAGAGGACCTGAACAGACGCCTCATCGGAGAAGATACATAGATGATGATAAGCATATCCAATGAGGTTCACCATCACATGCCATTGGGGAATTGTGAATTAGTACAACAATGAGATACTAACACCAAATGCTGACAAAGATAGGCAGCAAAAAACCTTTGATTCATTGCTCATGGGAATGCAAAATGGTATTGCTACTTTAGAAGACAGTTTGGCAGACTCATAAATTTAAACATACTCTTACTATTTGATTGACCAATCATGGTCCTTTGTATTTACCCTCCAAAGTTGAAAATTATGTCTACCCAAAAACCTGCACATAGGTATCTATAGCAGCTATTAATAGTTGCCAAAACTTGGAAACAACCAAGATGTCCTTCAGTGGGGAAATGGATGAATAAACTATGATATATTCAGACAATGACATATTAGTACTAAAAAGAAATCCGTAAAAAGCCAGCTATGAAATCTAAATGATCTTACTGCAAAATGAAAGAAGTCAGTCTAAAAGGCTGCAGTCCTGTATGGTTCCAACTATGGAGGTAATGACATGATCAGTGGTTGTGAGGTGTCCCTGCAGGAAAGAGGGATGAATAGACAGAACACAGAGAGTTTTTAGGGCAGTGAAACTATTCTGTATGACACTACAGTGGTGGATAGATGTCATCATATATTTGTCCAAACCCACAGGAAATAAAACACCCAGTGTGAGCCCTAATGTAAACTACGGGTGTTGGGTGATAATGATGTGTCACTACGATTCGTCTGAGATGATGCACCACGGTGGTGCGTTATGCTGATGGTGGGAAGGTTGTACGTAGGTGGAGACAGGGATATTTAGGACCTTTCTGTACCTTCCACCAAATTTTGTTATGAACCTAAAACTACACTAAGAAATAGTTTGTAAAACTTAAAAAGGTTTTAATTTGCTTTACAAAACTCAAACTACAGTAGTTGGCTTGCAGGCCTTTATTTGCACCCAGTCTGGGTGAAAGAAATGTCAACTTTTGAAATAATTTGTCTTTAGGAATAGGGGATGAGGAGCTCTCTGAGAGTAGGACTTAGCTAGTTCTTTCTTTTTTTCCTCTTTTCTTTTCCAGCAAATCCATACACAGCTGGGAATCAGAACAATTCCACACCCTGTTGATGGATGAGACCCTCAGTAATGATTTGGCTTGGACGCTGTCCTAAAGCCAACTTTGTCTCCTTGCTAACTTGAACTTTAGCCTTCTTCAACTCAAAGAAAACCAGCGTTTAGGTTCATTCCAACTGTAGAATGGTTTAAAGGAGCTTCTTGATCGTTCAAAATGTGTGAAAAGCTATCCCATATTGCAGAGTATGTTTTTTTCCCCTTTAAATGAGAAGAAACAACTTTAATTGCATCCTACTTGGCTTCAGGAAACATTTTAGCAAATGAAAAATAAGAGTGACAGGGAAATCAGTGTGTGGTTGGATAAAATTTGAGACACTGTGTTTAATGCCAAATTATTACATTCTTCAAAAATCCAAAGAATCAACATGTGAGCCACTTGAGGAAGGAGAAATGTAAATACAGAGGAATAAAAGTAAGTTGAGCCAAAATAAAAGTAATGAATTGGAAAATAAGAAAATTAGAATGGTTTAGATTAATGTTCTCCCAAATGATTCCCCTCAACTAAATGAAAATGAGAGAGTTTTTCCTTCTTAAACTCCAAGAAAAGTTGAGTTGAGAAAGAAAGAAGGAAGGAAGCAGGGAAGGAAGGAAAGAAGGAGAGAGAGAGAAGGAAAGAAAAGAAAAGAAGGAAGGAAGGGGGCAGCACCTGTGGCTCAGTGAGTAGGGCACCCGCCCCATATACCAAGGGTGGCAGGTTCAAACCCAGTCCCAGCCAAACTGCAACAAAAAAATAGCCAAGCATTGGCTCAAGTAGCTAAGGCACCAGCCACATACACATGAGCTGGCAGGTTTGAATCCAGCCTGGGCCCACCAAACAACAATGACAGCTGCAACCCACAACTGGCTGGGTGTTGTGGCAGGTGCCTGCAGTCCCAGCTACTTGGGAAGAGAAGGCAGGAGAATCGCTGGAGCCCAGGAGTTGGAGGTTACTGTGAGCTGTGATGCTCTTGAGGCTCTGTCTCAAAAAAAATAAATAAACAAAAAATAGCCAAGCATTGTGGTGGGCTCCTGTAGTCCCAGCTACTTGGGAGGCTGAGGCAAAAGAATCGCCAAAGCCCAAGAGCTGGAGGTTGCTGTGAGCTGTGATGCTACGCACTCTACCCAGGGAGGCCAAAAAATAAAAGGAGGGAGGGAGGGAGGGAGGAAGGGAGGGAGGAAGGGAGAGAGAGAGAGAGAGAGAAGAAGAAAGAAAAGCATTTGGCAGGAAGTGCAGGAAGTATTTCCATAAGCAACAAAATGTGAGACATCTCCCAAGCAAAAATTCTAGAGCTTTTGGAGATGAGAGACTTTTGGGGACAGAAAAGGAGATCAAAAGGCATGTCACCTTTCCAAAGAGAAATGTTCCCTCTTTCTGATTCATCTGATGGCCACACAACCATTCTCCACCAGAGTTGTTTTCCTACCATCTCGGCAAATTTACTCTCAGGTAGATTCCCGGACAGGCCAGTCTCTGTCAAGACAACCAAATGCATGTTGATTCCAGTACAGTTTTTATCACTGAAATACAGGAATCCCCAAATGCCAAATGCAGTTTCTCAAATTGTTTGCTCTAGTAACTAAGTTTCGAAATCCACCTTTGAAACTAAAAACACATTTTGAACAAAGCTTGTAGACACTGGTGCCTTTCACCAATAGAAGCATGCATGGCTTAACGATGAGGCTGTCTTCTGAGGAATGCCTCGTTAGGGGATTGCAGCGCTGTGCAAACGTCAGAGAGTGCGCTTACAAAACCTAGAGGGTGTAGCCGACTACACACCTGGGCTATTGCTTCCAGGCTATACAGCTGTACGGCATGGTACCGTATTGAATACGGTAGGAACACAATTTGTATATATAAATAGTTGTGTATTTAAATCTACTAAAAATAGAAAAGGCACAGTAAAAATACAGTATAAAAGATAAAAAGTGGTGCATCTGTATAAGGCACATACCATGAATGGAGCTTACAGGACTAGAAGTTGCTCCAGGTGAGGTAGTGAGTGAGTGATGAGTGAATGTGGGGTCCTACGACATTACTGTACATGCTGAGGACTTTAGAAACACTGTACACTTAAGCAACACTAAATTCATAAAAAGAATTCTTTCTTCAATAACAAACTCACCTTAGTTTACTGTAACATTTTTACTTCATCAACTTAAAAAATTTTAAACGTTTTTGAATCTTTGGCAATAACACTTAGCTGAAAACACAAAAATGTTGGACAGACATCCAAAAATATTTTTTCTTCATGCCCTTATTCTACAAGGATTTTTCTATTTAAAAAAAATTTTTTAACTTTGAAAGTTATCCTTTTAAAACAAGGCTGGGTGCAGTGGCGCACACCTGTAATGCTAGCATTCTAGGAGGACGAGGCAGGTAGATTGCCTGAGCTCAGGAGTTCAAGACCAGGCTGAGCAAGAGTGAGACCCTGTCTTTAAAAATAGCTGGGTGTTGTGGCGGGCACCTGTAGTCCCAGCTACTAGGAGACTGAAGCCAGAGGATTGCTTGAGCCCAGGAGTTTGAGGTTGCTGTGAGCTATGACGCCATGGCACTCTACCAAGCGTGACAAAGTGAGACTCTTTCTCAAAAAAAAAAAAAAAACTAACATACAAACACAAGTATTACTCTAAGCCTATACAGGGTCAGAATTATCAGTGTCACTGTCATCCATCTCCACATCTTGTCCACTGGAAAATCTTCAGGGGCAGTAACACGTAAGAGTTGTAATAACAGTGCCTTCTTCTTGAGTACCTCCTGAAGGACCTACCTGAGGGCTGTCTTACAGTTAACCTGCTTTTAAGGTAGAAGGAATACACTCTAAAATAATGACAAGAAGTGTAATACAGTATACTAAATACATAAACCATTAATATAGGTGTTTATTATGATTATCAAGTGTTACACATAGTGGTGCAGTAAGTTTGTTCACACCAGCTTCCCCAAAACACCCGAGTCATGCATTGAGTTATGACGTTGCAATGGCTCCAACCACTAGGTGATAGAAATTTTTCAGCTCCAGCATAATCTTGTGGGACCACTGTGGTAGATGTAGTTCATCATGGACTAAAACATCGTTATGCAATGCATGACTGTCTTTCTAATTCTCTTCCTTCTAGGCATTAATAGGATTACTCTTCCCTGTCTTCCTGATGTTAGACATAGACAAATCATTTGCTTTGGCCAGTATCTTATGTATCTAGGTAGAAGCCATTAGGCGTCAGTGATTGTTCTTCATGTTCCTTTCCCCATGTCACTGTGATCAGCAATGTTCCAGTTAGCTTCCGTGAGACTAGGTCCCTGAGTGCACACATGGAGCCGACTCTCCTGCTGGAGCATAGTGGACATATACCCTGAGTGAGAAATGAACTTTGTTGTTTTAAGCTATCAAGAGGTTAGTTTGTTACTATAATATAATCCACTCAATTTTATTTAGAATAACTGATAATCAAGGCAGAAATAACTAAAACCAAAAAATATCTCACACTTCTTTATTTTCAGAGAAACTTGTTTTCAGAAGAATTAGACATTTTTGCCATTTATTAAGGACCCTAAAAAGTCAACCATTCTTGAAATATGACTCACTTACTGCAAATTATCAGAGTACATGTTTATGACATATTAGATGCATGGTTACATATTGCATGCCTAATCTATCCTGAATTTCGTCTGCAATTATAAATTGTTTTATTTTTAAAGTGCTTTTCTGATCTTTTGTCATTGATATTACATATTATAATTGACATTTTGATATCAATAAACAGCTGCCTTAATATAAAAGTAACAACTTATATTTCAATGTACAAATATGAAAACATAAAACAATGCCTTAAATGATATTATTTAAGAAGTTTCAGTCTGGAAATAACCAAACCTCTGTAGAAAGATAAATTATTAAATATATTTTAAAATGAATGGAATTATGGGACTACACATAGCTTAGTGCCACACACATTAAATTTCAGATTCAGTTGGGTTCAATTTAGAATTCTATTTTGTGTTTCCTAGAAGTTGTTTTAATATTCAGTGAAGAAGAAGTTTGAATGTTGGCTTTGTTATAGGAAAGGAACCTTAACTTTGGACAAATACGGTACTTGATAAGCAAGAATCTAAGCTTGGTAAGCTGTTGTATTGACTTCAATGTTTTTAAATGATGAATTCAGAGAGAGAATTTATGTCTTAAAAACATGCATTTGAGACAAAAGCTAAAGTTTACAAACTCTAATTCAGTTCCATCTTTCTGAGAAACAATCTAACAGGTACTTTTAAGTTCAACTTAAATTTCATGTAGCTAATATTGCCTTGTACTCATGCAACATAGCATGAAATAAATAATTTTTAAAAATACGGGATTCATACAAACTGTTTTTTGTTCCCCGGAAACTTATTTTTAATGAAAAGGATGAGTAAGATGGGCATTTAAGATTTTGCTCTGAACCCCCTTAACTATACACTCATTTCTGACAGCTTCCTAGAAGGAGGCAGAGCCAGATGACAAAATCAGTTCCCTTAGGGCTTAGCTGACTCAGAACGTTTCCATATGGATGTCCCAAGGCAATTTATACTCAGCATGTCCCCAAATGAACTCATCATGTTCCTTTTAAAAACGTTTCAAAGTCCCCTTCAACTCTCCTCAACCGCTGGCTGATTTCCCTCTTTAGCCCTAGTCGCCAGCCCCACCGTGACCCCCTCTGTCCTGGCCCTCCCTCCCTTCCTGCCTCCAGTAATTCCCCCTCCCTTTGTTTCCACTACACCAAATTAAGCTCCATAAGACACAGATCAGATTATACCTTTTTCACCTAAAAAATGTTTAGTTATTCTTAACTGTCATCTTTAGTTTGCCTCAGCAGCCCTGCTCTTGACCTTCCTCCCCCTGCTTTTTGTCCCCAAGGCCAACTTGTATGGACGGCACCAGCGAACTTCCTCCCCTCTGGCCGCTGGTTCAGTTTTGACAATGTGGGACCCTGGAGAAGGAGAGTAAGTTCAAGGCCTGTATTTCCTGGCTACCTCCTTGTGTCATTAACATAAGTCATAAATTGCTTTAGCTCCTGCCTAGAAGCCTTCCCTGCACACCCTAGTTTGAATATGCAGTATACTGTATACCCCTTTGCATCCTTGCTTTTGTATTTCCTTTTTATTTATTTTCCTTTCCTTTTTGTATTTCTTTTTATTCTGTATTTCCTTGCTTTTGTATTTCCCATAATCTGAAATTCCCTTCTTTCTCTCTACTGAAATTTTTGCATTTACTCCTGCATTACTCCTTATATGGGGTTTATTAGTCAGGAAGATCACAGAATGGCAAGAAGGAAGGAGCTTGGAAAGAAGATTTCTTTTGGAGCAGGAATACCCTTTTTGAGAAATAAACAACTTCTAGTGGGTTAAGCCACCAAAATGTGGGGAATTATCTTCTTCAACTGCTAGTATTGAAAGTACTAGGTAACTGAGCAAAATTCTTTTAGAAAATAAAAAAGGTCTATTTCTCACTGAGGTTCCCAAGTGGGTGGTTAAGGTAAGTTACAAACACCAGGCAGGAAAACTATTCTCACCAGGACCCTGCAGGAGTTCACAAAGAACATGTTTTCTACCATGTTTGTTTGCTAGGTTGGTAGAGAAAGAAAATCCAGTGGTTGTGGTGTTTCCAGACTTCACCAAATCCTTTGAAAAAATGTTGATGATATTCTTCCTTTCAAGAGCAAAAATTATTCATAAGGTAAAAATGAAATTAAGTGAATTATTTATAGGTTGGATGAACTTATGCAAAGATGTTATTTAATAATCAGTTGAGGTCAGCCAAGGGAAAGTTTTCTAGTGGTAGCAGGGCTTGATTCTTTACCATGAACTTGCAAACATTTTTTGTTAGTTATTAATACTTAGATAAATGTGTAAGGGCTGTTAATTAAATTTTCTCACATTAAACAATGCCTGAATCTAACAGATGCAATTAAAAAAATATTATTTTTGAAACAAGGTCTCACTCTGATGCCCAGGCTAGAGTACAATAGAGTGATCTTAGTTCATTACAACCTCAAACACCTGGGCTCAAATGATCTTCCTGCCTCAGCCATCTGAGTAGCTGGGACTATCACGTGCCCACCACCATCTGAGCAATTTTTTTTTTTTTTTTGTAGAGATGGAGGCAGGTCTTGCTATGTTGCCCAAGTTGGTCTTGAACTTTTGGCCTCAAGAGATCCTCCCACCTCAACCTCCCAAAGTGCTAGGATTACAGTTGTGAGTCACCATGCCTGGCCTCTAACAGATACAATTTTATTATATCCTCCTTCTTCTCCTCCTTTCTTTCTTTTTTTGAGGCAGAGCCTCAAGCTGTTGCCCTGGGTAGAGTGCTGTGGCATCACAGCTCACAGCAACCTCAAATTCTTGGGCTTAAGCAATTCTCTTGCTGCAGCCTCCCAAGTAACTGGGACTACAGGTGCCTGCCACAATGCCCAGCTATGTTTTTGTTGTTGTTGTTGCCATTATTGTTTAGCAGGCCCAGGCTGGGTTTGAACCCGCCAGCCTCAGTGTATGTGGCCAGTGCCCTACCCACTGAGCGTCTTAATGGGAAAAGGACAGGCTAAGTTTGGTTCTGAAACCCATGGAAATGTTTGAAAGACTAGGAGACAGGGATCCTAGAAAAGACTCAGAGAACTTGGCCACTGTCCTCTAGTATTCAAAGGCCTGCCAAGAGAGAGGATTAGAATAATTCTGTGTGGAACTGTCCATCCCCCACACAGGATTTCTTGGAACAACAGAGAGAAGCCATGGAGTGATCAATTTCATCTCAATATCAGGAAGAGCTTCCTAAAACAGAGTTGTCCAAAGATAGACTTGGCTGCCTCAGAGAGACTGGACACTTCTCACCCAACCTACAGCATTGGGCAGGGATTTTCCTGGGCAGTTGCCCTCGGGTCACTTTTTAAAGGTTCCTTCCAGGTCTGAGAGCCTTTGATTCTCACGTTCCCTGTGCTACACTTGGGTAACACAGGAAACATGCAAGCCAGCTGGTAGATACCCACGCCATTTTTGTGGGTGTAGTGACTTTGTTGGCATTGCCAAAAGATAGCTCAGGACGCAAATAAAATCCTCCTCCTACAGCTCAGAGTTTGTAGAATGAACAAAAAAAAATCTATGAACTAGACATTTATGAATCAATTTCTACAAGCTGGCCACACTGCCTGACATCCTCTACCTCCTATCCCCTTCTACAAAGTGTAGACTTAAGTTATTTCCTTTGCAAAGTATCATTCTAGTCAAGGACAAAATGCTATTTTGTTTTTTGTTTTTCTTCAAGAAGCGTGACTGGGCTCAGCACCTGTAACTCAAGCAGCTAAGGCGCCAGCCACATGCAACAGAGCTGGCGGACGCCTGTAGTCCCAGCTACTTGGGAGGTTGAGGCAAGAGAATTGGTTAAGCCCAGCAGCTGGAGGTTGCTGTGAGCTGTGATGCCACAGCACTCTACCCAGGGTGACAAGTAAGACTGAGAGAGAGAAGAAAGAAAGAAAGAGAAAAGAAAAACCTGGGTCTGGAATTAGAAAAAGAGGAAAGGGGTAGAACATCCAGAAAAAGAGAAATGTCCTTCTTTAGGAGGGGCTGGATAGGGGGGCTGCTAGTGAACTTCTGACAGAAAGTGGCAGTCTGGACACATACATGCACACAGGCAAATTTCATAACTTCCAAGAACACTAGGCTTCAGACAGAATGTGTACATTGTGAGAAAGTAGACTAGTCATTCTCAAGCCTTTGTTTGTCCAAAATAGATTAACATTGAACCATTCCAAGTGAGTGCAGTTTCTAAATCACCTCTGGAAGCCCTAGGCACCTTTGGACAGTTCAAAACTCACTATGATTACTGGGTGCAGTGGCTCACGCCTATAATCCCAGCACTCTGGGAGGCCGAGGTGGGTGGATCACCTGAGTTTAGGAATTCGAGACCAACCTGAGCGAGAGTGAGACTCTATCTCTACTAAAAATAGAAAAACCAGGTTGGGCACCTGTACACAGGGTTCAGAGCCTGGTGTGTTCAAGCCCAACCCAGGCCAGCTATTGTTGTAGTTGAATAGCAGTTGAATAGCAATACACCAGTTGAATAGCAACTACAACAATAACAAAAAGAAAAACTAGCTGGGTGTGGTGGCACAGGCCTGTAGTACAAGCTGCTCAGGAGGCTGAGGCCAGAGGAACACTTGAGCCCAAGAGTTTGAGGTTGCTGTGAACTATGATGCCACAGCACTCTACACAGGGTAACAGAGCGAGATTTTGTCTCAAAAAAAAAAAAAAATCACCATGATAAATAAGTCCAAGTGAATATGGAGCAAACTTTATCAAACAAGTGGCTATTCCTGGGCAAGTTTATTACTAAGTCGAGTTCCCTTCCAGGCTCTCTTAGGACAGCATAGACTAACCTGAACAACAGCCTGTGGCCACCTGTTCTTTATTCTCTGCTTTCATGGACAGCACTCCTGTTCCTGTCTTTGTTATGGCCAACATCCCCTGCTCCCTCCTCTCCCTAGTTCCGGTCTCTGTCGCTTCCAATGCATGCAGAGTATAGAAAACAGATGGATTCTTTTTCCTCAAGTATTTTTACAATGCCATTCCCTTGCTCAAGAATCTACAGAGGTACCCTAAAGAGAGGCCGCCCCTGTATTCAAGCTTGCCTCATCCACACCCTTGTCCTCATGCAACGTCTTTGCCACCCACTCTGCCCACTCTCACTCCCCTTCCAGCCTCCCCCTGGCTCTCTGTAGACCCAGCCCTGCCACATCTTCCCCTGCTCACTCCTGGGGCTCCTTCTTACAGATCCCTTCCTATGGAAAGTCTAGGGATGTAGGCGCCCCTCCTATGCACTCCCACAGCGTGTCGTGACTTCTCTCTCAAAGGTAACTAATTTAATTACAGTGTTTTTAGGGATGCTTGGTTTTTTTCTATCTCCTATTCAACTAAATGACAAGGAAGGAATGTCTATATCTCGTTTACTCTTATACCCCAACCCTCTGGCATTGTAGTAGCTATTGAATGAGGGAATGAAGTCAATGTTAAGTATTTGTTGAACAAGTGAATGAATGAATGCACAGATTTGCATTGATAGAATGATTGATGGAATCAATTGCATTGACAGAATGATCAATCCGCCCCTTTCTGGGTGTATAATCCTTCACACATCTCTTCAGGTGGTCTTTCAGTTGTGATCCCCATGGTTTTGGGGTCCCGGGTGAACATTCCTTTTGTCTATTACATGACAGAAGTCATGTCATGGGCCTTCTGGAATGAGATGCCTAAGTGTGGAGGGGGAGACTGCTGAACATCTGTGGGAAAGAGAGAAGGGCTTCAATACACAGTGTCCCTGATAGCTATTGGTGTTATTGGGACAACCCCTGGAAGGGCTGGAAAGACGGCTTTAGTCCTTGCTGCCAAAGGGATGTATCCAGGTGGCAGCAGCCATTGTGCTTTGTCTTGTTACCCAGAACCTTCCCGTTAGCCATGAAAGAAACTGAAGTCCAGAGAAGCGTCATGACTGCCAAAAGTCTCAAAAATGGGAGCCAGGTCCAGAACCCAGCTCTTGCAGCGACTCTGTCTGCCTCCCGTTCTTCCCTCCCTCTGCTCTCTGAAAGTCGTGCTTCCTATTTGCGAACTCACAGTTGTGTGCGTGGCTCTTCCTCCACAGCACTCGCCACCCCTGACCTTAGATGCAGTGAAAGCAAGAGGCCAAGGCCAGGGCACTTCCTCTTGCCTGGCATTTCCCGTGGAGCAGAGCGGTTCGTGTGTGTGTGTGTGTGTGTGTGTGTGGAGGGGGTGAGGAGGGCAAAGGGTAGGACAAGCAGCACCAGGGGGAATTGCAAGAAATCTGTCCCATCTATCCCCACTCATGTTATTTTCTCCTGGGGCTTCAGTGACAGCTTCACTGTTTTCCTCTCAGACTCTCACTAGCACATGTTGCCTTGGATGAGTGCGTGTGTGCAAGCACACATAAATGCATTTGAGAACATCAGAGATCCACGATAGCCAAACTGCAAAGAACAAAAGGTCTCTGTGAGCTGGGAGTCAAGGGGCAACATTCCTGCAGAAGGCTTCTGCAGGTGTCCATTCCCAAAGCGCTTTACTACCAAGACCCTGATGGATGAGTCGCAGTTTCTTTTGCTGATTGCATGACAAGAAATGCAGGTTCATCTATAGAATTCTTTGAGTTATTCCTTGCTTTGAAGATTTAGTAAGTTCTGGGGGACTTGGACCCTTTACCACCAAGGTGAGTGCTGCTCCTGGCCATGGATATTGGTATTGGAAGATTTGTTAGGTGACCTAGAACTCTTTAACGGGAATGTCCATCAATCAGGAAGAGCAATGAATAGCCAATTAAATGGCAATGACCTTGCAAAAGCAAGCAACTGGTTTCTCTTTCCTCATTTCTATTTTTTGGGGGTTTTTTGAGACAGAGCCTCAAGCTGTCACCCTGGATAGAGTGCTGTGGCATAATAGCTCACAGCAACCTCCAATTCCTGGGCTTAAGCAAGTCTCCTGCCTCCGCCTCCCAAGTACCTGGGACTATGGGCGCCTGCCACAATGCCCAGCCATTGTTGTTTGGCGGGCCCGGGCTGGATTCAAACCCACCAGCTCAGGTGTATATGGCTGGCACCTTAGCCCGTTGAGCCATAGGCGCTGAGACTCTTTCCTCATTTCTTTTGGTTCATTCATTTATTCAATGAATTTCTCTCAGGAATCAAGAAGCTTACAGTCTAGAGGGAGAGATGATTAAAAACTTGACCATCATTGCAAAACATGTATTTAAGAAGCCTATATTACCAAGCAACAGAAAATCTGGCTCAATCAAGCTCAAACAACAAAGGAAATCTAGTGGCTTACATGACTTCAAGCTCTCCGGGAGGGTGTTCCTCAGACAAACTTATTTCCAGCAGCTCAGCCCCTGGGTTTTTTATTTGTTTATTTACCTGTTTCTTCACCTGCCATCTACGATATAGTCCCCAAATAGCCATAAGCAACTCTCAGAGCTACACACTGCCTCGTTCAGATCTCACGAAAAAGGGAGTGTTTTTGCCCCAGAACTCCTGAAAAATGTCTTGGGATTTACTCTGGTTCAGCAATGGTGCTAGTGAGTAAGCTGAGTTAGTCACGTGACCAGAAGGTGATCGCGTGGTCCACCCTGGAGGCGGCTGCACAGGAATCCTTAGCTGGGAAGGGAAAAGAGACATACCTAGAAAGAGCCTTGACAGGGGTGTTAACACGAGTACCCTCAGCCCAAGTACAAGGATGGCATCATAGAAAGGGAGGCAACTTGAATTGACCAACCATTGGAAGGCTGCCCTGGATTAGAACATGATGAAGATGTGAAATTAGTGTCCAAAGACATAAAGACTGGGAACAGACTTTTAGCTGAGACTGAGGAGGCTGTGTGTTTAGGACTCTGTATGTAGCTCTTAAATTCTTAGAGAATAAGATGGAAATATTTGAATGTGTCTTAAGATAGCTGTTTATAGGAAACTTCTGGTCCCACGGCCTGTGTAATACTGAACTATTTCACCAAGACAAGCCTAGGCTTGATTCCAGCCACTCTGGGTTTGCGTCTTAGTTGGACAAGTCACTTAACCTCACTGCTTGACCTCTTCATATTTAAGATTATAGCATTTCCCTTGCAGAGCAGAGCCGTTATGAAAAGTAGAAATAACGCCAGCATGAGACAGGCATGAAGTGACTGTGACTATTGTTATTTAAATGATGCTGCTGGTCTAGGATGATGCAAGGTCAAAGAGGAGTGTGCACTTTCTGGAACAGCCTGGCTTTAGACAAGGTCTGGGCAGCCGGCATAAACATTTGGCAGGAATGACATTACAGACAAGCTGACTCTGCTCAGGGTTAAGCCCTGTCCCCTCTGGATTCACCTATGTCTGGGGATTCCTGAGACAGGATCCTCCTTCCTGGGAAAAGCTTTATTCTGGAGCAATAAGGTCTGGTGTAGAAGCTTGCTTCCAGGTGATAGGCCCACGTCAGAGAGGAAAACTGATAAACTCAGAACCTTTCTCAGAATCAGAACTTTTCTGGTCTAGCCCCAGCAGCTGCATCCTACAGGAGGAAAACTGTAGGAAAGTAAGAACAAGACTGTCGGAGCACCAGCGTCTTTTGGATGGCCCAAAAGAGAGCACGAGTGGGTGTCCTGGTGCTCCTGGTTGGGGTTGCCGTTAGAATTGTGTGGAGCTCAAAAGGATAGCGTTTGCACTGGGGGCACCTCAGCCCCATCTGGATAGAAGAACTGCAGACCAGGGGAAGCATTATATTCAGAGAGACAGAGGGCGGGGCTGACAGCTGCAGCAGCAGGGGACACGTTTTCTGGCTTTGGCGCCTGGCAGCTTGGAGATGTCAGTGTCCTGAGTGGAGTCCGAGCAGGAGGGAAGCTGAGTGCAGGGGCCACAGGGTAGCTGAAGGCCCATACAGGTGAGCACATGTGTGTCAGGGGATCTGCAAAAACGGTGGGGAGAGGTGGGGGCAGAGGGAGGAGAGGGGTGCGACTCTGCAGCCTTGTGACAGACAAATCCTGCTGGTTACTATTAGTTTGCCCCAGGGGTACAGCCAAGGAGACCCAGGTTACACAAATCCAGCACTTCCCCCAGACACTACCCAAGAACTTCAAAGCCAGGTTGAACAGCTAGACATGGTACCTGTAGCCCTAGCTACTGGGGAGGCTGAGGCAGGAGAATGGCTTGAACCCCAAGGTTGGAGGCTGCAGGGAGCTGTGATTGCACAAGGCACTCCAGCCTGGGTGATGGAGGGAGACTTTATATATATAAAAAAAAGAAAGAGAAGAAAGGAAAGAAGGAAAGAGAGAGGGAGGGAGGGAGGGAGGGAGGGAGGAAGGAAGGAAGGAAGGAAGGAAGGAAGGAAGGAAGGAAGGAAGGAAGGAAGGAAGGGAAAAAAATCTAGGTTGAGTCACCATGACCTCACACAGTCCATTGTGCCTTTAAGAAATGATCGTAATTTAATGCTTTTAGGCTTTTGCCTTTCACCAGAGATAACTGAGAATGTTTTATATATACTATAAAACTTACTATAATGACAATTTTTTTTCTTTTTGGAAGTTTTTGGCCAGGGCAG
>CAUYON010129925.1:0-33903 GCA_963573935.1 Arctocebus calabarensis | reverse complement strand
AAACCAGGAAAACACCCAACTAAAACAGAGAACTTCAGACCAATTTCACTAATGAATTTAGATGCAAACATTCTCAACAAAAATCCTAACCAATAGATTACAGCTTATCATGAAAAAAGTCATATATCATGATCAAATAGGTTTCATCCCAGGGATACAAGGCTGGTTTAACAAATGCAAGTCCATCAACATTATTCACCATATCAACAGAAGCAAAAACAAAGCCCATATGATCCTTTCAATAGATGCAGAAAAAGCATTCGATAAAATGCAGCATCCTTTTCTAATTATACCACTGAAGAGTATGGGCATATGTGGCACATTTCTGAAACTGATCAAAGCCATCTATGACAAATGCACAGCTAATATTTTACTGAATGGAGTAAAACTGAAAGCTTTTCCACTTAGAACTGGAACCAGACAAGGTTATCCTCTGTCACCATTACTATTCAACGTAGTGCTGGAAGTGCTAGCCAATACAATTAGACAAGAGAAGGAAATAAAGGGCATCCAGATGGGAGCAGAGGACGTCAAACTCTCCCTCTGTACTGACAATATGATCTTATCCTTAGAGAACTCAGCCATAGACTCCTGGAAGTCATCAAAAATTACATGGCTTGGAAATGTAGCTCAGCGACTAGGGTGCCAGCCACAGACACCAGACTTGGCGGGTTCGAACTTAGCCCAGGCCTGCCAAACAACAACCCCCGCCCCCCAAAAAATATATATAGCTGGGTGTTGTGGCAGGTGCCTCTAGTCCCAGCTACTTGGGAGGCTGAGGCAAGAGAATCACTTAAGCCCAGGAGTTGGAGGTTGCTATGAGCTGCAATGCCACAGCACTCTACCCAGGGAGACAGCTTGAGGCTCTGTCTCAATAAAACAAAAATAATAATAAAAAGATAGCAGTAAAATCTCAGGATATAAAATCAATGTCCACAAGTCAGTAGTCTTTGCATATGGCAATAACAGCCAAGATGAGAGGCTAATTAAGGACACAACTCCCTTCACAATAGCTTCAAAGAAAATAAAATACCTAGGAATATACCTAACAAAAGAGGTCAAGGACCTCTATAAAGAAAATTATGAAGCCCTAAGAAAAGAAATAGCATAGGATATTAACAAATGGAAAAACATACCATGCTCATGGCTGGGAAGAATCAACATTGTTAAAATATCTATACTTCCCAAAGCAATCTACAGGTTCAATGCCATCCCTATTAAAATACCAACATCATACTTTCAAGATTTAGAAAAAATAATTCTTCGCTTTGTATGGAACCAGGAAAAAACCCCATGTAGCCACGCAATTCTTACTAATGAAACCAAAGCTGAGGCATCAGCATACCAGACTTTTGGGTGTATCAGAAGGCTCTAGTGGTCAAAATAGCATGATACTGGCACAAAAATAGAGACATAGACATTTGGAATTGAATAGAAAACCAGGAAATGAAACTAACACCTTATAGCCACCTAATCTTCGATAAACCAAACAAGAACATACTCTAGGGTAAAGAATCTCTATTCAACGAGTGGTGCTGGGATTATATGTCTACATGTAAAAGCCTGAAACTCACAAAAAATAATTCAAGATGGATAAAAGACCTAAATTTAAGGCATGAAACAATAAAAATCTTCAAAGAAAGCATAGGATAAACATTGGACAATAGTGGCCTGTGGAAAGACTTTATGAAGAAGAGTGCCATGGCAATTGCAACAACAACAAAAATAAACAAATGGGACTTAATTAAATTGAAAAGCTTCTGTACAGCCAAGGAGACAGCAACCAAAGCAAATTGACAACCTACACAATGGGAAAGGATAGTTGCATATTTTGATTCAGACAAAAGCTTGATAACTAGGATCTATAGAGAACTCAAATTAATCCCCAAGAAAAAAGCCAACAATCCAATATATCAATGGGCAAGAGACATGAATAGAATCTTCCCTCAAGAAGACAGACGAATGGCTAACAAACATGAAAAAATGCTCATCATCCCTAATTGTTAGAGAAATGGAAATCAAAACCCCCCTGATCTCATCTAACCCCAGAGAGAATGGCCCACATCACAAAATCTCAAAACTGCAGATGCTGGCGTGGATGTGGAGAGAAAGGAACACTTTTACACTGCTGGTGGGACTGCAAACTGAGGAAGTATGGAGAACCCTCAAAGAACTCAGGCTAGACCTCCCATTTGATCCTGCAATCCCATTCCTGGGCATCTACCCAGAAGGGAAACAATCCTTTTATCATAAGGACATTTGCATTAGATTGTTTATGGCAGATCAATTTACAATCTCCAAAATGTGGAAACAGCCTAAATTCCCACCAACCCAATAATGGATTAACAAGCTCTGGTATATGTACATTATGGAATACTATGCAGCCATAAAAAATGGAGACTTTATAGCCTTTGTATTAACCTGGATGGAAGTTGAACACATTATTCTTAGTAAAGCATCATAGAAATGGAGAAGCATGAATCCCATGTACTCAATTTTGATATGAGGACAATTAATGACAGTTAATGACATGGTGACAGGTGGGGAAGGGGAAGCAGAGAGAGAGGAGGAGGGAGGGGTTGGGGTCTCAGTGTGTGACACACCATTTGGGGGCAAGACACAATTCTAAAAGGGACTTTACCTAACAAGTGAAGTCAGTGCAACCTGGTTTCTTGTACTCTTAATGAATGCCCAATAAAAAAAAAAAGAAATTAGTTCTAAAAGAGAATAAAAGAATCTGAGAAAAAGTCTTATGGAGGAGCCATGGGGTCAGCAGATTGTAATAAGTGTTAAAAGCATGGAATCAAAGTGTCTCTCCCTCTTCTGAGTCCAGGAACACCCGATGAGTTACCCGACTCCTCTCACCTGGCCTGGACTTCCCCACCTATAAAATGAGGATAGCTACACTTATATTTCATAGGGTCTTTTGAGGTTAGTATCATTCATGACACATGGGAACTGCTATCTTGACATCATGTTTGACTTTCCACCAACTTTTGTTTTTCCTGATCTTGGCTTGTTTGGGCTGGGGAGGGGAACTCTAGGTCAATGAAATGCTGCCTGTGTATGCCTGTGTATATGACTACAGTAGACAGATAAATTCCCCAAAGAGGCTGATAAGTAAATTCATAAAGAGGGATGATTAGCAAACAAATGAACTGGGAGTTCAATTTACACTTCAATTGTGAACAACATAATTTGTTAGCATCAGACCTTTTGCTCTAACAGCAGGTTTTAGAAAGAGAAAATGGTGATTAACCTGAGGTCAATACTACCAACACCAAACTGTGAAATACCTCCTTGTTAAAGATCATTTCTAGTGTCCCTAAACACTCTCACCACTGAGAGTATAATGCAGAAAAAAGACATAAGGAAACCGTCACAGAGCAAAAAATGAAAAGGCTCCCTGATGGTTTTACAAATAATTTTCCCTTGTTAAAGACAAAACTCACATGCATACATACAAAACAAATGCTAGGCAGTTCTTACCCTAAAACATCATCAGAATCTCTTACATACCACATATCATCTTGAACATAGATACTCAAATGAGTCTAAGGATAAGTCAAGGACGGACTAAGGTCTACCCACATAGGACATCTTACTCTGCTTCATGAGTAAGGAACTTCAGCCAGCAAGACAGTGGATGGAAGATTTGTTTTCCAGTCTTGAAAGCAACTAATGGGGAACTCTTCTGGGAGGACAGTGTGAACAGTGATTCTCAACCCAAACGGCACCAGAATCTTTGAAAAACACATCTAACCAGGCCCATCCACAGACATTCTGATTCCAGCACTCTGGATTGGTGCCCTGAGCACCAATATTGTCGAAAACAAATTCTAAAGTGAATACAAAATGCAGCTAGGTTTGACATCTACTGACTTAAAACAGTATAGTTTTCCAGGGCTGCCATAACAAAGTACAACAGACTGAGTTTAAACAACATATTTTATTTTCTCACAGCTTGGGGGGAGGAAAGTCCAAGATCAAGGTGTCAGCAGATTTAGTTCTTTGTGTGGCATCTTTCCCTGGCTGCCGTCTCCCTATGTCTTCATATCCTCTTTCCTCCGTGTGTGCTGGAGTCCAAATTTCGCCTTCATATAAGAACACCAGTCATTTTTGGATGAAGGTCCACCTTCATGGGCTCAGTTTAATTAAATTAGCTCTCCAAAGACCCTTCCTCCAAACAGTCACATTTTGAGACAATGGAAGTTCAGACTTTAACCAAGTGTGGGTTTTGAATTTTACTGTGTGTCATCAAAATGATAGAACCTTTTCCTCTTAAGACAGAAGCCACTGAAAGAGTGCAGTCATTATATTTCAAATTTTTAGTTTCTAATTGCCTGTCGATAAGTCTTTGCAAAAGAGAAGGTCAAATGCATTGACAGCTGCCACAATCAGAGGTACCGAGCATTCTTATCTGACTTCTGTAAAACTGATTCATCCACTCCTAAAAATCAATGTTTTTCTAAGAAAATACTATAAACTATATTTATTTCTAATAATATTTATTAATACCATTAAAGTATTGTTTTTTCTTGGTAGTTTGGTAGACATTTTTCCTTTATGTCTCAGATCAACTCTAGTAATTCCCTACATTTAATTCTTCTCATGATGCAATTTTTATTTATTTATTAATTTTTTTTCTTTTTTTATCAAATCATAGCTGTGTACATTAATGCAATCATTGGGTACAATGTGTTGGTTTTATATACAATTTGAAATATTTTCATCGAACTGGTTAACATAGCCTTCATGATATTGTCTTATTTATTGTGTTCAGACCTTTATATTCTGCAGTTAGTAAGTTTCACCTGTACCCTCCTAAGATGCACCGTACATGTGGTCCCAGTTTCTACATAGTACCTAATCTGCATAGGGCACTGGTCCAGAGCTTCTCCTGAATTGATTGGCTCATATTGTAAATCCCAAATTGTTTACACTTGGGCATTTGTTGAGAAAAGATAAATCACACAGAAATATTAGTAAAATGGGGGGCAGTGGGCTGGAGACTGGGCTTCAGGTGTGAGGTCTTCTACGTCTTAACCCTGTGACTTCACCTCTGAAAGCTCAGTCTGCTCAGTTACCGGGGTCACTGGGTAAATCCTCGAATGGCGTGTCCCCTCGGGAACGAGTCCCACTGAGAGGAATGGGTATAATCATCACTGTGTCCAAGTTGACAAGGCGGATCCTATCAATCATATAATTCACAAAATTATATTTGTACGTGTAGAGATACGAACACAGATACAGAATCAATTGCTTGGTAGGAAAAAAATGTCAGGCTTTAAACCAGCAGTTCAAGATCCAACTCCGTCACTTTTCAGCAATGTGACAAATAGGGAATACTTAAAAAAAAAAACAAAAAACTAAATTTCCTCCCTTTTGACATCAATTATGTCACGACAGTATTTCAAGTGCCAGATGCTAACACATAAAATCACTTTGTAAGTGATGGAAAAATAAACACTGTGCAAGGCACCACTACCTCTCCTCCTTCTCCTCTTCTGCATCACCCGCTCCTAGCTCCTTTTTGTTACCCTTCCCCTCTGCATGTTACACACCACACCAGCACGACATGTTGGAACAAAGACTAAAAGTGAAGCGCTCATTGGGCGGTGCCTGTGGCTCAGTGGGTAGGGCGCTGGCTGCATATTCTTAGGGTGGCAAGTTCAAACCCGGCCCCGGCCAAACTGCAACCAAAAACTAGCCGGGCATTGTGGTGGGCACCTGTAGTCCCAGCTACTTGGGAGGCCGAGGCAAGAGGATCACCAAGCCCAGGAGTTAGAGGTTGCTGTGAGCTGTGATGGCACGGCACTCTACTGAGGGTGACATAATGAGACTGTACCTACAAAAAAAAAAAAGTGAAGAGCTCATTGAGAAATAGCCATCTTCCCACATGAAATGGATTGGTTTCTTGCAAAAACCCTTGGGGAAATATCTCAAAATATAATGTTTAGAGCAAAAATAAAATACATGCTTCCTGCCAGACTGGCCTTGGTGACTTAAAACATTAACTGGATAATCCTCTTGTGTAAGAGACCACATGGCCATTCATCTTTGGTTTTCAACTTCAGTTCTCCCGGCCAAGTCTGGAGCTCAAATCACATACTGGCAACCATTCAAAATAATCCAGAAGAACCTGAACATGTCTATAAAAGCAGATTTTAAAAGAGGAGGTGCATTTAGTTGTTAGAACCAAACACATGTGCCAGGGATTTTCTCAGCAGTTCTGCAAGGACGTGACAACACAGTGAGGCCCGCACGGGGGACTTTCAGCTACTGACATCCCATTGCTACTCCTCAACCACTGCGCCAAGTTAGGAAAGCTTATTTTTAGAAACAATAAACTAGGAAGAGCCTCTCCTGTTTCAAAAGACTAGTTTGGTGACTTGATTTTTCTTTCAATGATTTAGAAGATTTCAAAAGTGCACTTCCAAGTTTGAAAACACAAGCCTATGCAAAGGCGGGAGGCATGAAAATATCTCCTGACTAAACCTGTTGAATGGTTCTATTTATGAATATGATAATGTCCAAATAGACACAGAACAGGAATCAGCGTTTGGCAGGTAGATCAGCAGAGCACTCCTCACGTGTGTTTGCACATCACTGCAGAGTCATCACAAGGCTGACATGGATGGCTCCTTGTTTCATTCATTATTAAAATCACGTAAAGATGCCCAGAGCCTGTGACGTCAAGCTCCTTAGCTCAAGTATCCCAACCAACAGGTAACATGGAAACACTGAACCTCAGTTCTTATAATTTTCTTTCTTTTTTGAAACAGAGTCTCACTATGTCACCCTCACTGGAGTGCGGTTCCATCATAGCTCACAGCAACCTCAAATTCTTGGGCTCAGCTGTTCGTCAGGCTCCCGAGGAGCTGGGACTACAAGTTCCCACCACAAAGCCTGGCTAATGTCTTCACTTTGGGATTTGGGATTCTCTTTATTATATGAGACATAGAGATGGTTCCCTGCAGAGTTTTCTCAAGGAAGGGAGGAAATGTTCTATTTTTTTGTTCAGTGGTATGAAAATATGGTCCCCTGGGTATCAGCAAGGCAGGCAGATACACATTAAAACACATTAAATTCAGACAGATATGTACAAAAGGAAGGGGCCTGACCCGAGTCATGCCGTGATTCCCTTTGCGGTCAGATTTGCAGGGAACTTGAGTCTGTGCCGGGCTGTTGCTTTGCAAAGTACACGCAAGTCCATAAAGTACATTTGCCAAGTAATTTAGAAGTTTCTGCAAAGCAGAGAAGGTATAGATGCATTTTATTTATTTATTTATCTTTGTGTTTATTTGTGTATTTATTACTATTATTTTTTAGCAATCTAAATACCACGGGTACTCACATATATTTCTTCAGTTTTGCCTCTAACAAAAGCCACCCAGGCTGGGCACCGAGGCTGCCACCTATCATCCTAGCACTTTGGGAGGTCGGGGGGTTGCTTGAGCTCAGGAGTTCAAGACTAGCCTGAGCAAGAGTGAGACTCCCACCTCTAATGAAAATGAGAAAAAATCACTTGGGCCCAAGAGTTTGAGGTTGCTGTTAGCTAGGATGCCACGGCACTCTACCAAGGGCAATAAAGTGAGACTCTGTCTTAAAAATAAATAAATAAATGGCACCTGATAATTTATTTTAAGACTTGAATACTTCACAGAAGAACTCATTAGAGAAATGCCCTAACTTTAAAAAGATCTTCTTTCTAAAGTAACGCCTGGAATGTGTCTGCATAAAGTGGGTCATTGAAAGAGTAAAGGGGCGAACTTTCCAGAGTTTACATCAAGTAGCGTCCACACCCAAGGTGCCCATGAGGTGCTGGGTAAAATATCCCCCTAGGAGCTTCCCTGTAGTGGCTGAATTTAGGATGCATTCCGGGTGTTAGTATTTATACTTTAAATCCTTACCTGGGTCCACTTAGGCATATGTGTGAGTCAAGACATGGAAAAAGAAAAAGCCTGTTTCGTGGTAGTTTAAATACAGACTCTCCTAATTGACACGTGCCGCCATTTTTAGCTTCAGATCAGTAAGAGAGGTGGCAGATTCTCGGGGTTCTGGGAAGGAGCAGTGAAATGAATCAAGAAGCTGAAGACTGATACTCAAGGCCGGGACTCTGTGCACTTCCAATCGGTTCCAGTCGGTCACACTCGCCCCTCCCGATCCGGGGGTCAGCTATAATTCACAGTCGGTGCTAAAATGCTCTCAGAAGCGTTTATTATCTTTCAGACATAATTTACTGCTTTTGATTATTCATCTTTCATTACTATGGAAAGCAAGAGTAAATTGTTTCCAAAGCAACTGCTTATATTAATCTTTCAAACACATGCTCCATGTACAACTCTCTGTCAGGCAAACGGATATAATTCCTGCTGCTAAAACAGCCACTGATAAAAGTAAGCCAACAGTACATAAAAATAATTCTAGAGTCCAAGATGAGGTGGGAAAACAGGAGCAGACAGACAGGAGATTCCACAGCACAGGGCTCAGAGAAGGGGGTGGGGGGGATGCTTGAGAGCTCAGTTATTAGACTCAGCAAATTTATTCCATTAACATTTTAATTTCAAAAGCAATTTAAATTAGCACTATATTTAACTGTGAAATTAGATTACCTCTCTGTTCAACATGCAATACACTTATGAACTTAATAAGTGACAAGCAGGGAGGTAGGCATCACACCACAGTTTTGAACTTAAACAAATTACATCTTAGTGCCGTAAGAGACTGGAAACAACTGTCTCCATTAATCCATCAAGAGCCCAAGACCCAGAGAGGTTAGAGGGTGTTCCTGAGGTCACACAGCCAGCTAACAGCACAGCTAGAACGAGAACCAACTAATAAAGGCAAGCCTGCTCCGTCATACCACTCGTGTTAACATGTATTCGCAGACTCTGGCGGTTGAAAGCACAGTTATTACTACTCCTTTGGGAAAACATTACGTTTCTTTCCATTTCCCTCCTTATTTCCGTGGGCTCCCAGCGCACTGAACACTGCTCCACGTTCCCTCTGTGTCTCTGAACCCTCCCACCAGAGACCCCCAATGCACAGAGGCAGCCCCCCGCTTTCCATTCTTCCTTCTGCTTGTGCTGACAGATCCTGTGACCACCACGTGTAGCTCGCTGGTTGGGAGCTTGTCACTGAAGCAGGGAGTGAGCAGTCCACCGCGGAGGGTCTACGTGCTGTGGGCAGGGAGCTCCTGGGCCCCGTGTGCTACCAGCCGTTTCCAGAGCTGCCAGTGCACGAGCCCCACTTGCTCGCTCCTCTTACTGGGTTCGTCACCTTCCCTCCGCTGACTTCTTTCCCTTCTGCCTCACTTCCTTACTCCCCTGCTAATGCTTTTTAAGACCACCTCCCAATACACAAATTGCATTTCATCCTTGCTCCCAGTTCTGCTTCTAAAGGAACCCAAGATAAGAACAAACACCATCCTGTTCTCCAGTACGCCCATCAGAAACTCACCTCTCCTGCACCCACCTTCAAGGCACAAACTCCCCTGCAATAACGCTCCTCTGCCAAGCCCTGGGAGCGCTCCTCAATGCAGCGCTGGTCTGAGGTCATTTGCAAGTGACTTGACTTCCCCTACAACCCAGGAACACCTGGTGAGCTCCTGGAAGGGACGCCACACCCATTCACTAGAGCAACTGCCCTTCAGTGGAGTAGACATTCGCTAAATGTCTGCCGGAAAAGGTCGACTTTAGAAATCACCCTAAACAAAACCACAGGTTTCTTATCGAAGGAGGCTTCTTTATGAATTGTTGTATCTTACAGGAAGAGACATGGCTTTCACATTGTAAAATAAATATACCCACTAAGACCAAGCATGTGAGTGTGAGACAAGAACGCTAAAATAGGGTCAATACCCTGATTTAAATCAGAAGCACAGAGCCTCCCTGTTGGAGAGAGTTAAAAAAAGGCTTTAATTGTTTGATGTTTTGTTGTTTCGAGGCCTTTTGTTAATGTTTGTGCAACAATGGTTCCTGTAAGAGAAGGAGTTTGAACACCAGACGCTCCATTCTATACAGCTTGAAATTGACCTTCAGACTATGATGGCCGAATAAAGTAGAGAAGGGAGAGGGGTGGGTCGATAGAGGGAGGGTTAGCAGGGGGACCACACCTACGGAGCATATTGCAAGTACAAGTTGGATCTATCAGTGTAGAACACAAATGTCTTTTTTTTTTTTCTTCAAGACAGAGCCTCAAGCTGTCACCCTGGATAGAGTGCTGTGGCATCACAGCTCACAGCAACCTCCAACTCCTGGGCTCAAGCGATTATCTTGCTTTAGCCTCCCAAGTAGCTGGGACCACAGGCGCCTGCCACAACGCCCGGCCATTTTTTGGTTGCAGCCGTCATTGTTGTTTGGCGGGCCTGGGCTGGATTCAAACCCGCCAGCTCAGGTGTACATGGCTGGCGACTTAGCCCGCTGAGCCACAGGCACCGAGCCAAACTGGTACCGAGCTGTAATTGGGTAAATGAAGTAAAAGCTATCTTGATTAGTAGCATGTAAGCACTCCAATTCGTACAAATAATCAACACATCGACTCTCATAATGGCATAAATGTATGTATGATCTATGTACAAATGACTTAATAAAAAATAAAAATAATTAAAAAAAAGGAAGAAATCAGTGGAAAGAGTAAAACAAAGGAAAAAGAAATTGACCTTCAGAGTCTGGCCGCTGAAACAGAGGAAGGCTCTCCCCCAGTCAGTGATAGGCCAACACAAGGATTTTTGCCTCTCTCCTTTCCTCAGATATATAACCTTCACCAGACCTGGGTCATTTGTTTGACTAAAAAGGCATAACTGTATAAATACCAGCCCTGGTCATGGATCTGCTGGTGCAGCCAGACTTTTTTTTTTTTTTTTTTTGTAGACACAGAGTCTCACTTTATCACCCTCAGTAGAGTGCCGTGGCGTCACACTGCTCACAGCAACTTCCAGCTCCTGGGCTTAGGCGATTCTCTTGCCTCAGCCTCTAGAGTAGCTGGGACTACAGGCACCTGCCACAATGCCCGGCTATTTTTTGTTGCAGTTTGGTTGGGGCGGGGCTTGAACCCACCACCCTCAGTCTATGGGGCCAGCGCCCTACCCACTGAGCCACAGGTGCCGCTCCTCAGCCCGACTTTTGATGAGACTGCAATCAACTGGTATATAGCAGAGGACAACAGGTCCCCGAGAGTGTCTGAAGTACACATTACTTTACCTTGGGGAAAAGTGCCATGTGCTCCAAACACTTTGAATGGAAACAGGAGACACCCTGGTTTTCTCTGGGCGCCTACACTTTGTCTCCGTTCCAACAACCAGTGTGTAAGTTCCCACATCACAGCAATAATATCCTAGTTAGTCTCAAATCTTTACCTTGTTTTTTAAAACTAAATTTCTTGAGTATAAAATTAATTTGATTGCAAAATTCAAACAATACATAAACTATGAAGAATAAAAAAATTACCTGTATTCTAGAGATGAACTAGAAGTACCTAATACTACAGAACTATACCATTAAAATGATTAAAATAGTAAATTTTTAAGTTATGTATATTTTGCTAGAGTAAAAAGAATCACCTGCGACACATTATCAAGAGATAACCATTGTTATCACTTTGATTTACATCTTTTCTGGACTTTTACAAATGTGGGAATAATTCCCCTCAAATATACATATTTTTAAAATGGGATCACACTATTATAGTATTTTATACCTTTAAAATTATTTTGGCAATAGCTTTGCGACCTATGTTGACAAATAATATCATTAGTAATGGCTAGATGACATGAAGTTATTCAACTTGTCTTTACATTTTTTTAATTGTTACTTATTTAACCAAGCACCATTATTAGACATTTAAGTATTTTCTGCAAAGTTTTCTAAAATCAGAATTGCCAGGACAAAGGAAGACACATTTTTAAGTTTTCAATACACACTGTGAAACTACCTCTCACAATTTCACCTTTAAAAATTCTCCCTCTTGACTCAGCACCTGTGGCTCAAGAGGGTAAGGCACCAACCACACATACGCCTGAGCTGAGGAGTTTGAATCCAGCCCAGGCCCGCCAAATAACGACAGCTGTAATGAAAAAATAGCCGGGCGTTGTGGTGGGCGCCTGTAGTCCCAGCTACTTGGGAGGCGGAGGCAGGAGAATCACTTGTGCCCAGGAGTTGGAGGTTGTTGTGAGCTGTGATGCCACAGCACTCTACCCAGGGCAACAGCTTGAGGCTCCGTCTCAAAAAAAACAAAATCCTCCCTCTTCTACATCATCAGTCAATTTTTCTTCCTAAGCCCAGGGCCAATCATCCTTCTGCCTCCATCTCTCTCCCACCAGTTAAAGCCCCATCATGCTCCCCAGACTAACAATGGAAGTTCCAAGTCCATGTCCTGGCACTCATCAGGTTTCAGCAGCGCTTTCTGAACTGATCTCTTGTTACCGTACACAGCTGGGCCGAGCTGGATCACCCCCGATGTTCCCATTAAGACCCTCCATTCGGTTTGTGTCTTCCTCCTGGAATATCTTCACTCATCCCTGACACCTATTGAAAATACATTTCTCTTCTGTATCCCAGCGCAAGGTAGATTTCTTCCCGTCCTTCCTCTATAATGCATCAGAATAGCTGACGTTTATTGAATGTGTGTATCAAATGTACTAACCAGTGGCAACCTTATCTTACTTAACTAAAAACAACTCTATAAACTAGATCGGGATAATTTCCCCTTTCATATCGATGAGAGCACAGAAGCCCAGAGGAGTTGAATAACTTTCCTGTGGCTACAGAGCCAATAAAGAAGCTGAATTCAAATTCATATCTCCCCGCTTCCACTCAACCACCGTGGAATTAGCACTGAGCAAAAACTTTAACTTGGCCTTAAACTTTTTCTTGGTTCAAAGGGGCAAAGGGGAGTTAAATTACTACAAAGATGGGTTCATCTCTGACAGTCCACGGAGGAAAAGGGCTGTTTAAATATTTCATGTTTCAGTTTTCAAGCCTTTTACATCCCTCAAGATAAGGAAAGTTTACTTGTTGCCTACCCAGAACATTCTTTAGGGAAATAAAATGTTGTCCTCTAAGTCCCCTGGAGAGAGGAATGAAAAATCACAACACTTTGCATAAAGGCCGCTGCTATTGCAACTCAGGGACCAGCCCATTGATGAGGATTCCAGCACAAACATCAGTCAGACATGCAACAGCGGAACTCGGGACCGCCCTAGCAAACTGGTGCCATAAAACTGCTTTTCACGAGAAACTGAAATTTCCTGATGCTTCCATGGCAAGTGCTGAAATTAATCAAAATGCCTCATCTTGATTTTTCTTCTGGGAACCTCTGTGCAACACGCCGCACCATCCTTGGCTTGCGCTCAGGAAGCAAAACAACACAGACCAGGGACCAGAATATCAAAGTGGACCTGTCAGCAAGCAGGAACTGGGAGGCCAAAACGGAACAGATGGACCTTAAAGCTGGCACAGGGCGCTGAGCCAGAGGCTTGTCTGGAGACCTTGCCTCAGGCTCTGAGAAGCAGATTTTTATCTTAACCCCCAGGAAGAGAGGTCCCTCATGCTAACCCAACCACTGAAGAAACAGAGCTGGGAACGCTCATTACGGATTCGTCAGAGAGCTCGGACCTTCGGGGATGCTGAACCGGCAGTGTCTGAAGTCGGCAGGGCAGGCCCCCTCCCCCACAAAGGGATCTGTGGGTATCAAAGTAAGGGATGAATAAAGAGCCCTTCTGGCCTGTGAATCAAATCGTTAGGATGTGCACGGATGAATGAGACAGAATCATCAGATGTGACTTAATTTATGTATGTATATGTTTGTAACTTGACAAGTCCTTTGCCACACAGATGATCTGATGTCAGGCATGGCATTTTATTTAACTTAAAATCCTCGGCATTTTATGATGATACTAGGCAAGGGACAGAGAATGAAAATTCAAAGATTAAAAGGCCTTACGAGCTACACATCTCTTATCACCTCTGGCTATTCCTTGCAATTCTAAGAGCCCACTCACTAGGGCACTGAAATTTTACATATGAGGACACTGATTTAGAGGTCATCTGGGCCACCCATTGATAAATACAAACATGGCCGCACCTAATACTTTGCCATATGTCAAGAAATGTGCTAATTGCTCTAAGTATATTATCTTTCTTCAGGTTCCCAAACAACCCTGCAAAGTTGCCGTACATATTCATGCCCCAGAGGACGCAGTCCCAGTGGGGCCATGCAGCTGAGCCTCACAGCCATCAGCACTGGGAATGACTCTGAGTCCAGAATATACCGTGTGAACCACACTGAAGTCACTAGTCTGGGAAATGTCAGGGGCCATAGAGAGCCCGGGCTCTGGAAAGCTGCTGTTGCCATGATGGAGGTTTTTTTGAGTGGCGGCATCTCTGAGGGCTGAGCACGAGCTTGCTTAACCACATTTTATATAGAAATAAAGCAATTTGAGTGTTTCTCACACTAACTGCTGATGAAGATCATATTCATTGCTGATTTATTTTTTTCTCTTAACAATTTTTTTTATCAAATCATAACTGTGTACATTAATGCATTTATGGGGTACAATGTACTGATTTTATATACACTTTGGAATGCTTACATCAGACTGCTTAACACAGCCTTCACCTCACTTACTTCATTACCGTGTTAAGATATTTCTACTCCACTCTCAATAGATTTGACATGTGCAATATGCACGTTAGGTGAGGTCCCACGATTACTCTCCCTCCACCTGGCCTCCCCCCCCACCATCCTCTTCCTCCTTCATCCTGGGCTATAGTTGTGTTTTATCTTTCATATGAAAGTGTGGGTGATTATATATTGGTTTCATAATAATACTGAGTACATTGCATACTTTTTCTTCCATTTGTGACATACTTTGCAAAGAAGAACATGTTCCAGCTCCATCCATGTAAACATGAAAGAGGTAAAGTCTCCATCTTTTTTAAGGCTGCATACATTCCATGGTGTACATGTACCACAGTTTATTAATCCATTCCTGGGTCGATGGGCACTTGAGCTTCTTCCCACAACTTGGCAATTATGAATTATAAAGTCACTTTTGGTCTTCTGGACATATATCTAGTAGAGGGATTGCAGGATCAAACAACTAGTCTTCTTTCGGTTCCCTCAGTGTTCTCCAAATTCCTTTCCAAAAGGAACATATTAGCTCGCATTCCTACCAGCAGTGCAGAAGTGTTCCCTTCTCTCCACATAACAAAATCCCAAAACTACAGATGCTGGAATCAATATAGAGAAAAGGGAACTGCTGACTTACTTTAAAGAGTAAAAAGAACTTCTTAGAACGTGAGCTCTTTTTATACTTTGGCTATGAGGTTCCAAGATGTCTAGTCAGCCTTTATCTTCCCAGCCACGGTCATATTCATGATGCGTTGCCAGTGAGGAACACACGTCCCAGGCAAGGCCATTTCCACGTCACTACTACCCTGCTTTCCTGGACTAGGAATTCTTTGTGCTGGGCTCCCCAGCTTCCCTTATCCTCATCAGCATTCTCAGAAGTTCAGCCATCCCTACCCAAGTTCACGGCTCTCCTTGAGAAGTAGCTCTTTATTGCCCTCACCAGGTAGCTCAGCCTTTGTGAACATTTCCAGGGATGCAGATGGTTGGGCCTTCTCTAGCCAACCTCATGAACCAAGGAACGTGGGGCCCAGTGGGATTCTATAATCCTCATATTCAAAAGCAACCATGAAAATATCTTTTTATAACCCCCCCCAAATAGCCAAAAAGGTTTCATTCACAAAGCTGTTCACTGCAGTAAGTAGTATTGAGGACAATGCAAAAGAATTAGGAAACAACTCAAAAATTCCAATAAGAAAGAACTCTAAACATGTTAAATGTGACACATCCTTATGAAATATTTATTATACAGAGAATAAACATAACATATATGCACGTTATTATAAAGGGTCCTGGTACTTGTAAAGTGTTATCTTAAGTCACCTGACAAAACAATATATAAGAGTATAAAATCAATAAAATTTTAATTACTTAAAGAAATTCACAGAGAAAAGATGAAAAGGAAATGCTCAAAATTTAATAATTACACTACAAGCTGATCAGATCTATTGTTTTCAAGTTCTTCTCCTTCATATGTTTTCAGTAGTTTCCAAATTATGGTTTCTATAAGTGGCAAATGATCCCCCCAAAACTAGAAACAATGGTAAAGCTTCAGGAAAGTCAGCATTAGATTCAGTATCCAGTCAATGAAGATGGAGTTAGGAGCATTTCACTTTTGACATTTTTAGTATGGAACTGTGCAGAATTCTTTCTCCTCCTTCAAAGATGCTCGCAAGGCTAGAATTAAGTTTCTGCTTGGAGTTTATCAGCGACTTTCTTTGCTTTTTTACTTTTCAAGCAAAGCCAACCCGTGGCTAGTTTTTGTGACTCCCCAGGAGTCACAAAGCCCTCAGAGCTTCTCTAGCGCTTTATAAACCCTTCACAATTTACCCCGAAGTATCAAAATAGCAAGAGTACTTAGCAAGTTATTTTTGTGGCAATGGGATAAGCACTATGGCCTAGGAAGACAAGCTCATTCTTCTCCAGAAATATTTTTGGACAAAATTTTCATGAAAACACTTCATAAAATAGTAAATGAGTTTTGAATAAAAACAAGTATATACAATTCACACCTAGTTAAAAAAAAACACATCTAAATTAGCAAAGTGAGACATCAGCTCATTTTTGTTAGTTATTATTTTAAGAAGTTATAACGTCTCAATTACAATATTCAACCAGCTCACAGCTGATATCTAGGAATGAAATGTAACAGTGTTGGGCAATCTTGACAAATGGCCCATCCTCTCTACAGACCTTTGGACATCAAAGAAAGCTTCGTAGCTGTGTTCACCCACCATTTACCGTTCTTAAGTAGTGTGATAGCTAATCTTATATGATAGCTTCGCTAGACTAAGATGCCCAACCATTTGGTCAAACTCTAGTCAAAATGTTGCTGTGAAGGTATAGAAAAGACGAACATTTATAATCAGCAGACTATGGGTGAAGTGAATTGTCCTTCATAATGTAGATGAGGCTTATCTCATCAGGAAAAGGTCTTCAGAGCAAAGACTAAGGTTTCCCAAAGAAGGAAGAATTCTCGAGACCTCAGCATCAATTCTTACCTTAATCACCGGCCTGCCTGTGGAGCGTCATTGCCAGCCTCCACAATCACGTGACACAACTCTTTAAAATAGCACACACACTCTCTCTGCACGCACACACACATATACACACACATATGTAATAAATATAGATTCTGAGAATATATTTATATTCTCTGGAAAACCTTCAATAACACAGGCAGAGTGTCCGCATTTCCTTGAAGATTAGCTTCAATCTGGTCATCCCAGTTGTGATATAATTACTAAGAGCTGCCCCTTTCCTCTGAAAGATGATAAATTATATGACCACCTTACATGCAGAACTAAAAGTAGATGTATGGTGTTCCAAAGCAATGGAATCCTTTCACTTTAGATGCTACTTTTCAGACTTCTTGGTAACTCACAATAAGACACACATTTTATGCCACAAAACAAAACTGACCTCTATGATGTGTGATGCAATGAGCTGTTTTGTTATGTGTCATTTCAAATGCTCTTTTGCAACCCACTAACTTCACGGCCTGATCCATGGATGGGTCATAACTCAGTTTGAAAAGCACCAAGTTATACTTATTGTCTCAGAACACACCACAGACAGGGAGACAGGAGGACAGAGGCACGTGTCTGGGGTCTTCCTTCACCTAAGCTCCATACAGTCTGCCAGGATTTCTCCTAAATATGAATGGAGCGATATTAGTGTAAGCACATGAAGCAGGAAGGTGACTCCAGAGCCATTTTCCCTCCGTGCACCTCAAGTTTCCTATGAAAGATGCATTCAGAGAAGGGGCGTGAAGGAGCCCTAGCCTCCTCTTAGGTTACGCTGCCTCGAGTCTCACTTACCTCCAGTTTGGTTAATTCTCCTCGCAAGAGAATCCATCATGTCCAGATCTAACCGCCGGCCATGCAACAAATACCCAGTGATGGCCTACGCCAGGCGCAGTACAAGCCATGGTTTTCCCTGACACGAGGTCCCAGCAGCCCTTTGCTACAAACAGATGAAGTCTAGACAAAGTCTAAACCAAATTTGCATTCCAGGCACCACATCCCAGCTTTTGTTCCTCTAACCGCACATCCTTCTGCGCCCAACACAATGTTAGTCTGCACGTGTACCCATCTCCTGCTCTCAGCGTCTGGTCAAGCAATCACCTCTTCACAGAGGACCTTCCCCCTACCTTCCCCCCATGTACCCTCCATGGTTCTCTTCTCAAAGCCTCCTTCAACCTCACCCCTTCATAGGGCCTTCCCAGACACTATCAGGAGCCAAACAAGTTCCATAGCTTCGAGATGAGACGTGGCTCAAGCTACAGGGGCCCATGTTCAGTACAAGTGGTTTTCCATCACAGTTGGCCCATCACAAGGGGAAAGAGGCTCAGGGAAGTATAAGCAAGTGACAGGGGCAGATACCGGGTCTGTAGTGGCAGGCAAGCGGTCCGAGAGCCAGGAGAGTTCAGTTCAAGAATAAGTGAGTCGGAATTCAAAGAAGGAGAAAAAGTGTTGTAGGAAGAAAGAAAAGGAAAGAAAGAGAGAGAGGGAGGGAAGAAACTGTTCTGACTAGTCACATCAAGGAGAATTAGCTGTCTCTCTTGATGGCACATTCAGTCACTTTTGACCAGAGAGCCCAGTAAAACATGATTCACAGCTTTGCTCACAGACGAACAAAGGCTCAGACCTGCATTCCAAACTCTGTGCTGTCACAGCAGCTGAGTGACTCTGTCTAAATATCAGTATCTTCACGTGTCAAATATGGAGGAAAAAACAGCAGCTTGGGGATGGAAGCCAGGGGGTTACTGGCTGCCTGGCACGCTGCCTGGGGTTCAGGCCACGATTCCCTCTTCCTTGCATTTCACTCACCCCCGTGCAAACAGAGATGTGCCTCAGTCTTCGGGGGAAAAGAAGCACGAGGGATGGCCAGGAGGAAAAGGAAACAAATCCTCAATGTCACTCAATAAAATGCAAACTACATTTTTAACCAAAAGACAATATTTCAGAAAGCTTCCTCTTCAAGTCTGTTTCGAGACAAAAATTGAAGATCTCCAAAAGTTGCTCATGCGAATTTCATGAGCTCATGTAAGCACACAATTGCTCAATTACCATACACATGGTCACTTGCCAATGAAACAGGAGGAAGCTAAAAAAATAATTCAGATGCCTTATGCAGCCCTAGATGGCTTCACAGACAGACTGAGACAGATTCAGCAGCAATTGAAACACCAAACTGAAGCCTATTAATACAGGACCACACATCTTTTCTAACTAATTTTGCGGATAATAAGAGCTGAGTAATTAGAAACTGAATCATATTTTAATATGAAAAAATAGGGGAAAATGTTTCTTTTTAATATCTAGACTTTCAGCAATAAGAAACTACTTATTGTAAGCTCTGTTTGGGTTAAAACAAAACAAAATGAAGAAAAAAAAGGCAAGGACTAAATTCCAAGCCACCATTGTTAATAAAATTAAATTCAAAGTGACATTCAAGTTAGAATATTGAAAGTGAAATCTGACTGAAGTAAAACTGAAGAAATGTTCTTTGAAATGTATTCAAATAAAATCATCCAATCCAAACCTTGAAGAGTGTTTTGTTTGCTCTTTTGAAAGGCACATTTCCATTGAGTTATACGGTATCAATAGGCAGGAGAATTATCTGAGACAGGAAAACATGAGTTAGTGGAAAATGAGAAAGTTAATAAATGATGTCAAACTGGGTATTTTATGAGCACTGCGGAAAATACAATTCATAGAAGTAAAATACCATCGTTACGACTGAACATAATAAACCGATTACAAGTCTTAAAGGCTATGTGTGATAGAAATCATTTAAATCAATTGAGTTACTGTTTCTTAGCAATTTGATAAAAGGGAAAAATAGTGTAATTGGGAATCAAGTGCCCCTTTGGGAGCTTCAAACAAGCCAGCTGGGCTTGTAAGTGCGCTTTACTCTGTTTGTGTATTTTCCCTTGTTTAAAAACAAAGAAAGGAACGATTTACTGAGCCCAGATGCCATAGTCCTGGAATTTGTAGAATTTAAATGATTAGTAGGATTTAGTTGTGATGGACAGTTCTCTCTACTCCCAACCCCCACCAAAGGGTTGAAAAGCTGAGAACCATGGATTCCAGAAATCTGAATCCTCCCCGACTGGAACTTTGATGTGACAGCTCACTCAGTACTCGGCTGGTGAAGAGACAGGCAGTGGGCTCTAGATGGTCGCCCTGCAGGAAGAATCAGCAGAGCTCTCCCATGCAATCTGGGCTCAGACTTTTTGTTTTTGCAGTTTTGGCCGGGGCTGGGTTTGAACCTGCCACCCCTGGCATATGGGGCCAGCACCCTACTCCTTTGAGCTACCTTGGCTCAGACTTTTCTCGAGAGCTCAAAAAATCATTCAGCCATTTTGGGGAGAGCAGAAACCATGATGTATGGACTTATCAACAAGACCGCTTCCTAGTATGATTTACGACCATCATCTAAGTGGTCCTAATACATATGAGGCACCAGTAATACTCTGAGTCAGAGATCAGGACATTCCTTCTGTAAAGGGTTAGGCTTTGTGGGTCAGATGGTCTCTGCAGCAACTGCTGAACTCTGCCCTTGAGGGACAGAAGTTGTGTCCCACTCAAACTTTATTTACAAAAGCATGCAGCTGGCCTACAGGTTGTGCTGTGTCGACCTCTTCTCTTCACCTACAGAAATAAGACAGGGCTTAAAATCTAAATGGACTTTCTGCCTCCCGCCTTGGCCGTCCTTAAGGAAATGATCTTTCGTATAAACCAAGTTTCCTTCCTCTCTTAGGGACCTAAAAGGTTACCCTCAAAAGAGGGCAAGTGCCTGATAAGCCAACAGACTGGGGTTGCGTCATTCAGCCTGAGACAGCAAGAAGACTCTTGGGTACTTTAAAGAGAGTCCAACTGAGACTGGCTCACTAGCTCCAGAGTCTCACTTACTTCCCTGAAGGCTGGTCAGGGGCTCTGCCTTTAGTTGACAGGTAGGTACACAGCTGGGGATTAATAAATACAGAGTGTGGGAAAGGCAGAAAGTGGAAATTTAAAATTCCTCCATCGCCTTGCCAATGTAGTCATGGAGATAAGCACCATCTCAACACCCCTAAGGATTACAGAAGTCTGTGGTCTGCAGAAAGAGAACAGACTCCTATCTCTATCTTGTATCTCCCATTTAATCTTCACGGAAATCTTCGGTTTCTTTCAAGCCCCTGACTCTCTGCTCTAGGCATCCTATAATGTGACCAATAAAAACTAGAGCCTTGTGAATTGTCCTGGGTCTATACAGGTTAATCGGATGCCCGGCACCTGCGGCCTCTTTCGAGGTTTCCTGGAAGCCATGACTGTTCAGGAATTCAGAAGCCTTTGAGCTGCGCTCCTGCTAACAAAGAGGACCCTGCGGGCTGTGCACGGCCTGCCACCTGCACTTGGCCTCAGTGCCCGCTGTGGCCTGCCTGCCACGGCCCACGGCTGTGTACAGGACCCGCTCTGCTCACAATGCGTAAATTCAGGGAGAAACATTAACAGAGAACCGCAGAAAATGGTATGGGAACAGTAGGGATCAGCAATCTTGCACAGGAAGATTTGGGGGACGCTGTTCACTGTAGTCTGCCTGCAGGCGGGAAAAATTTAAACAAACAAGATGCATTTGGGGCTTTGGAAAGTGTGAAAGCTGCTAGTGAACACCACTCTCCCGTATCCAGAGAACCGACTGAAACAAGAAAAGCTCTCACAGAAAAGGCAGGACTTGCCAACAAATCCTGTTTGGAAGATGGTTGGCTGGTTGAGGTGGCACCAAGTAACCCTTCAGAACCAGACGGACTAACCAGTGAAGAAGCATATGAGAAATACCTGAAATCTATTAAGGAGTGAAAATGGAACGCCCAAATAAACTGGCATGAAATAACAATCCAGTGTACGCGTCGTAACTCTGTGGTGAACAGAAAACTTAAAATAGCAATTACTCAGGACACTGCTAATGAAGGAATAAACCCGTACCTGCCCCTGATTGCAGACACACACCTGGCAATTTTTTCATGGCACCCTCTGGTTTCTAGTCTAGGCTCTGATATTTGGAATTCATGAAATTATCTATGGTAGAAACTAGTTATAAGAATCATTTAAGTCAAGGATAACATTGTTATCTTAAGGCTTATAATAATATCCCGACTTTCTCACATGCAGACTCGGATTTGGAAGGAAACAGTTAATGTGCTTTCCATTAGAAATACCCGGGAGTGGAGAAGCCTGCTGGCTGGGTGGGGTCAGGTGACAAACAAGTCCCCCTTGGCTCTGCAGTGCACAGCATTTGCTGGTGCTATTTTTATACATTGAAGCAACAGCATTGCAGCAATATAATAATAGTAACAGGCTCAACTTCTTCATTAGAAAAAGAAGAATGGCTTTCCTCTCTGCCACCTGCATGCCACTCAGACTGAGAGGAAGCTTCAGGGCCGTGTGGGCCACAGCTGCACCAGTGAGCACCAGAAGCACCAGGTGGCAGGTGTCACCACAGGGTCAACTGACAAATACCACCCAGGTGACTAGGGGAAAGTTGGTATAAAGCATTACCATGTAAATAGGATCCAGAGCTTTTGCCCAACTGTCATCCTTGATAAGTTGTGGGCATTGGTCAGAGAGCAGACATGGGAAAACAGCGCCACAAACAGGAGTGGAGGTGCTGCCATCACTGCTGAGGTGGGATCTGGCTACTGCAAAGTTCTGCAGAAGGGAACGCTCTGAAGCAGCCGGTCGTAGGTCATTGTGAAGGACAAGTTCTCCATCAGAAGAGCTGAAGAGAGGATCAAGGGTGTTGGGGAGGGAAAGGGGGCTTGAAGCCACATGATGGAGGTTCATTAAATGCTAACAAATGCTATATTTTAAAAAAAAGGAGGGAAGAGAAGGAGGAGAAGCAAAACAAGAATGCTACTCTAAGATGAAAGCATTCCAGAGCACAATTCCATGGAACAGAGAAGTTAACAGCAACATTAACCTTTTTATACATATGAAAGCATTTTCTAATTAGAACCCTTACCTAAGAAAAATAAAATTAATCCTAGCACTCCAAGAGGCCAAGGTGGGTGGATTGCCTGAGCTCACAGGTTTAAGACCAGCCTGAGCAAGAGCAAGACTCCATCTCTAAAAATAGGCGTGCATTGTGGTGGGCACCTGTAGTGCCAGCTACTTGAGAGGCTGAGGCAAGAGAATCTCTTGAGCCCAGGAGTTTGAGGTGCTGTGAGCTGTGACGCCACGGCACTCTACCAAGAGTGATACAGTGAGACTCTGTGTCACAAAAATAAATAAATATAAGTAAGCAAAAAGAAAATCCAGAGATCACAACAGCAGTTCTGGTATCCAAAAAAGTTTCTATAGAGAACACTAAAGAATCCAAAACATTAAGATAGACTATTAATTGGGCCTAGGAGATCCAGAGACTGTGAAGAGTCAAGAGTCTGGGGGAGAGTGGACCAGGGAATGGCCAGCACCTCTCCTGAAAACTCCTGTCCTTTGTCCGCAATTTGTAAAAGATCGATTGATGTTTTGCTCAGAGTTCCAGACATTAGAAAAATGTTTTCTTCCTAGGCACAATGTTTTCCTAAAAGCTACAAAACATCACCGAAGGCAATTCCTGGCAAGGTGTGTCCACAAAAAGGACGGCGTGAAGGAACAGAACTTTGATTCAAGGAAGAGTGCAAGCAAATTCCGTAGGAAAGCTACTTACACATCTGTCCCTCCAGACAGGAATGTGCACTCTGCCGCGCTCCCTAAAGCAGCAGGGTCGGTAAGCAGCAGAGATGGGCCCTGAGGAAGGGCCAGCAGCCTGGGGCAGACCCGCGGCACACAGCGTGTCCTCCAAAGGTGCCACCACCTCCTGACAACGTGGCCTGCGGGGTGACATGGGGGACACACCTAGGACCCCACAAGGCTTAGAGGCTAATAGATGCCTGGAGTCGTTACCGTGAGATCTTTGCCTTCTCTTTTTAGGGAGAAAAGAACTGTTTTCACTAAAGTGTGCTGTTCCAATGATTTGTAAATTTTTTTTAAGTAATTTCTTCTCTAGCTTCGTAAAAGCTGCCTTCTTCAAGGTATAAGGTTACCATTTCATAAAATACATTTACTAAGTGACAGATTTGCTAAGTGACGTGGAATATCCCAGTTATCCTGGGTGCGAGGGTTTTCCAGATACATGAATTCTTCTTCTTCCTTCTTCTTCCTCTTCCTCCTTCCTCTTCCTCCTCCTTCTTCTTCTTTTTTCTTTTTCTTTTTTTTTTTTTAAAGACATGCTCTCACTCTGTTGCCCAGGCTAGAGTGTTATGGCATCAGCCTCGCTAACAGCAACCTCTAACTCCTGGGTTCAAGTGATTCTTGTGCCTTGTGCCTCAGCCTCCTGAGTAGCTGAGACTGTCGGTGACCACCACAATGCCCAGTTAATTTTTCTACTTTTAGTAGAGGGGGTCTTGCTCTTGCTCAGGCTGGTCTCAAACTCCTAAACGTAAGCAATCCTCCCAGTTGGCCTCCCAGAAAGTGTCAGGATTACAGGCTTGAGCCACTATGCGTAGTTGAATTATTCTCCTTTACTTGTGAATTATTAAAAGATGCTTTATAGATGATAGAATCACAGTTGGGAAAGAATACATACAGACAGCTTATTTTGATCAAGAGGCACGTGAGACTCCATTAAGTGACTTGCTTCAGAGGACACCCTAAATCAGTGCCCAATGAAGACAGACTAGAATTCCTGCCTCAGAACTCCCGGGATTGATTCGACGGGAATTTACTGAACACTGCTCAGGTAAGCACCTTCTATACCTACTGCTATTTTCTTTCTCCTCAATTTAAGGAGAATAGTTCTGAACTGAGTTTAAGAACAACCATTAGTTGAAATCCACAGACAGCAGCAATGGGGCTGTGCATAACTATTAATAAAGTCAGCATCTGTTTTTTTAGGTGTTTTTTTTTTTTTTTATTAAATCGTAGCTGCATACATTAGTGCAATCAAGGGGTACAATGTGCTGGTTTCATATACAATCTGAAATGTTTTAATCAAACTGTTTAACATACCCTTCATGGCATTTTCTTAGTTATTGTATGAAGACATTTGTATTCTGCATTTAGTAAGTTTCACCTGTAGCCTTCCAAGATGCACCATAGATGTGGCCCCACCAATCAGCCTCCCTCCACCCCAGCCTCGCCCATCCCCTCCCCTTCCTTGCCCCTTTAACCATATTCTTGTGCTATAATTGGGTTATAGCCTTCATATAAAACCTACAAATTAGCTTCATAGTAGGGCTGAGTACATTGGATCCTTTTTCTTCCATTCTTGAGATACTTTGCTAAGAAGAATATGTTCCAGCTCCATCCATGTAAACATGACAGAGGTAAAGTTTCCACCTTTCTTTAAGGCTGCATAGTATTCCATGGTATACATGTACCACAATTTATTAATCCATTCATGGATTTTGTTTTTAAATATTAGTCAATTCTCTTAAACCAAGAATGGTTTAAGATCAAGGTACTTTAAAAACCCACCTACACAGCTTTGCCCAGTGAGTAGTTTTCCACCCTGCACCTTTCCCCTTTCCACTGAGTTTCTATCCACTCATTAAATGACTTCGTGTGTCACTTCCTATGTGAAGACTTCCTGGTCCACATACTCTTCCAAGCAACATAACAATGACCCCTTCCCCATTACTTCTTTACCTTACACATATTTCTGCAGCTACACTCACTTCTTAGACTCCTTTGTAATGACTGGTTTACTTGTCTGTCTTCCTAATGTGTTATGTATTTTAGGAGATCAGAGCCCATCAATTCTCATCTTAGTGTCCCCAGAACCCCGTATACCTAAGAGGTCCCCAATATATATGGTTATGCTGAATTTGAGAGTGTGTACAACTTATAAAATCCAGTCCCTGGGATAAGTTTAATTATCGAATGAGAAATACAATCCTGTTACCAGCTGACAGTGAACTCATGCCTTCCCACAGCTGTGATTTAGAAATAACTTGCATAATATGTTAGCATTTTTAAAATAGGAGCTGAAAAACAAAATCACAATGAATTCTTAGGAACTAACAAAACAGTAGGTTGTGCAGAAATAGTGACGAGTAGAAATGTACTTCTAAACCAGCGGTTCTCAACCTGTGGGGTGCAACCCACAGGAACTGTAATAAAGGGCTGCAGTAGTAGGAAGGTTGAGAACCACTGTTCTAAACCCCAAGAGAGAGCTTATAGAGCAAACAACTGCGTCAGTACCCTCTTCATCCTTCATTTGCCTGCCCCAGCCTAAATTTGGTCCTGTCTGATTGGTATTTTGCAAGGCATACATCCAAGCTGCATCAGCCAGATGCCCCAGCACACAGCCTAACCACCTGCATCTGTCTGGGTGCCCATCCTCTGCTCCAACCAAAGGTCAAACACATCGATCTTTCTCAGCAGGATGTAGACACATCTACACCTGTAAAGGATGACAGGAGTCATCAGGAGAGGGGCTTGTCAATTCTCTGTGCGTTAGACCCTTAATTGGAACGTAAACAAGGACTTCTCACAGGTGACCTCAACCCCAACTAAAATCTAAGATGTTAACTACTCTCCAGGGACTGGCTTTCTATTTAAACTGTTTTACAGCTCAAAGCAAGTCAGTGCTGTGTAGTAGATAAAACACTAACAAAGTCTGGAAAAAATCTGAACAACGTGGATCTTCTAGGGGTTTCTTAAAGGCACTTAAGAAAACATCTTACCCGTTTTCTCAATTAGAGAAAAACTCATAAAATACAAGAACTTGAATGTCATACAAATTATCATTGATGCTAGATGAAAGTTGTTGGTTTTTTTTAAAGGCTCCTAGAAGTCCTGCCTAATGGTGTGGAAAGAGTTGGCTTTGAATTGCAAGAAAAAGGGTTTAAAACAAAGCAAAAATCCGCCATCAGCCAGGCTTGTGATAGTCCCAGCGACTCAGGAGGCTCAGGTAGAAAGACTGCCTGAGCCCAAGATCTTGAGGCCAGCTTGGGCTTCATCTCTTAAAAAATTAAAGCAAAGATTCTTATACTAGAAGATTCCTATTTTTTCAGTAGTTATTCACATACTTTATCCTTTCAAAATAGTAGAGGCTATAATAATGGGTATTTCAGAGTCCAATTTGGTGCTTGTCAAGCCAGCAGTACCCCCCAAATTAGTCCGTGGTACCAGATGCCTTAGACCATCAGCCAGAGCACGGATTTATGCACAACGTCCTTTCTAAGACTAGGAAGGTTCTTTTCTCAACTATGACAACGCAGTGTCTCTCTGTGGCATCTGAAGCACGGAGGTGGAGTATGGTCTCGTGAGGCCCCACTCTTTTCAAACTGTGGCCAACATACGGTGAATCAAACGCAAGGCTGCTGCTCCACTGACGGGCAGGAGGCAAATGGCCGAGGCATCTGTTCCCACTCCAAACACTCTGATCCCATGCCCATCCTGACCCAGACATGTCAAGGACACACACACATGTAGGAACGCAACCCCCAAGGCATGTGACACAGGAAAAGGCTCATCAGTCTAGGGTGCCATCAGCGCTCACTGAAGAAAAAACCAGATCAAATGAGCTCACATTTTAAATTGTGAAACGGCAGGGTTATTCCAAGCTTGCAACTCACAAAGAGAACAAGTTAAACAGGCGGTGCAGCTATTCATGTTGAAATTGGCAAGACAAGATCTATTTTTCTCCCCTCTCAGCACATCGGGAAAAGAAAGTTGTGTATTTTTTGATTCAGAATGTTCTGAAGCCAAGATGTCACTGCAAAAATATTACAAGACAAGCCAAATTTATCTAAGTAAGTGTGTTCTTCAGATTTTTTCAAAGCCCAGTTGCGAGAGGGTAGTATGTTTTATTCTCCTGCTGAGAAAATTGTCTTTTTATTATATACAGCTTTGTCAAGCACGTTTCCAAGCAAGGAAGTCATCCAAGCCCATGTGTTGTATTTTTCCTAGGCCAAGAGGTAGCAGAGAAATACAAAACTGATGCAACTCTTTAAAAAAGTAAAATGAGAAACAACAAGCTAAATTTAAAATAAAATTTTATGAAAGTAAGTACATTTTATTTTGCCTAGGATTGACAAAAGGGAAATTACCTAGGGGATCTAATTTTCTAATCGAATTCAGGTTCCTAAATTGAACAGATCACCACATCCATGGAGGATTTTTCTGGATCTCTGCATACACTTTAAACCAGGGACCTCCAACCTTTTTTCTCCTCTGCTACACATTAGAAGAAGAGGAGTTGTCTTGGGCCACATGTTAAATGCACAACTTCTAAGGAAAGCTGATAAGCAACAAAAGGTCTGTGTATACTTTTTCAAGATACTGGACAACACAGATAAGCAAAAATGTCCTCACAAAAATCAGCATGCAGCCCAGAGGGGTCGCAGGTTGGACACCCCTACAGCTCTCCCTTGCTCTCCAGTTTCTGGAGCAGTCTTGATTTTATAAGAGCTTCTAGTTCTCTGCTCATAAATTGGGAGTGGAAGTCAATGATCTCTCCCACCCCATTGTTAGAGAGGTGAATTTTGTTGTAAGGAAGAGAACTCACAGCAAAGGCTAAGGATAGAAGATGAGCAGAAATAACAAGGATATAAAAAGATACTCCAGGGAGGCGCCTGTGGCTCATCGAGTAGGGCACCGGCCCCATATACTGAAGGTGGCGGGTTCAAACCCAGCCTCGGCCAAACTGCAAAACAGAAAAATAGCTGAGCATTGTGGCAGGCGCCTGTAGTCCCAGCTACTCGGGAGGCTGAGGCAAGAGAATTGCCTAAGCCCAGGAGTTGGAGGTTGCTGTGAGCTGTGTGATACCACGGCACTCTATCGAGGGTGATAAAGTGAGACTCTTGTCTCTACAAAAAAAAAAAAAAAAAAAAAAAGAAAGATACTCCAGCACGCAGAACAAGAATGGTAAAGACCATGTACCACTAACCAAGCAGCAACCCATCAAAAAGGGCACAGGCAACATATGACACTCTCAGACTTCATGGCATGAAATGCAAAGCAGGCAGAGAAGGTGGGTGCAGCTGTCACCTATTTCTATAGCAACCTCTGAAAGCAACCAGTGACAACATCACCAACATGTGTGCCCAGATTCCAGGGTGAGAGGGGAGACTGGGCCAATAAAACCGTGTTTCCTGAGTGGACCCATTGAGACCAGCCACCTCTGCTCTGCTGAGAACGTTCATTTAGTCTTCAATACGTTGATGATTCTTGGATCAAAAATTTTCCTCTCCTGCCTAGAAATAATGTCCTTGGTGCAAACTCAGATAATTATACAAGAAGGTGTCTTAAATGTTCAAGTTTCCTCATACTATTTCCTTTTTTTTATTGCTTTTAGTTCAAGCAGGAAAAACTGAAACTCTAGACACCTAGCAGAGTATGAAGGGGCCTCTTTGTGGCAAGATCCAGCACCGGGAAGGCCAATTTAGAGGGAGGAAGGTCTCGAAACTGAAACTTGTCTTCATCTCCCACCCACAGAATCATAAAAGCAAGAATGTGATAGCACGAAGAGGCAAAGATGGAGAAACATCATGCCCCAGAGGAGACAGAAGAGTCAACAGTCTTGAATATTAACTGCCATGTGCTGAATGCCTACTATGTCCTTCATCATCCCAATCTGTTTCATGGAAGATGGATATTATTCTCCCTACTGTGTACGTGAGGCCAAGTGTGCACGATGCCTCTGTCTGCTCTGTGTTCTCAAACATAGAAGGGCTCTTTTGTTGACATAAAAATTGTGTAAGACATGTGACATATACTAATAGAAGACATTAATAAGAGGGGTTGGAACCACTTGGGAAATCTCTGATTCATCTATAATTTTTGTGTGAGTCTAAAAGTACTCTAAAACTTTATTTAAAACATTGTTATAATTTTTTAAACTCTTGTCCTACTGAACCTTGCCTTGCCATCATCCACAAGGTATGAGTCCATCCATATGACATTAGGGAAAAGGCAAAATTAGGAAGATAATAAAAAGATCAGTGGTTACTAGGGGTGGAGGAGGGAAAAGGTGTGATTAAGAGGAGCACAGAGGATTCTAGGGCAGTGAAATTACTCTTTAAGACATTGCAGGGGTGGATACATGATATTATACATTCATCCAAAAAGTCGCCCCTCCTGTGAGGAATGGAAGTTGGGGTAGTATTTGTCAGAGTAAGTTCTTCAGCTGTAACAGTTATATCACTCTGGAGGGGGTTGTTGATAGTAGGAAAGGCCATGATTGACTGAAGTCAAAAGGTATATAGGAAATCTCTGCTTATTCTTAATTTCACCGTGCATCTGAAACTGCACTGAAATAAAAAAAATGGAAGTCTTAGAAAAAAAAAATTCAATTGTATATATTCCTACACCATGATGATTGGGCTTTTACTCTTTCTTAAGAAATACAAAAAGAACAAATAATAGATTTTGAATTTTAGTAATCTCTATTGTAGCTATGTTAGGAAAAAAAAAGTTATGCATCTATATGGAAGTCATGACAGTTATCCAGTCTTCATAAAATTGATACCTAGAACAACCTCTAGTCCTCTAGGAGATCAAAGACAAGGAGTTACAAATGCTACCTGCCCCGGGCCAGGTGAAGTGGCTCATTCATATAATCTGAGCAATTTTGGAGGCTGCAGCAGAAGAATCACTTCAGGCCAGAAGTTTGACAGCAGCCTGAGCAAAACAAAGCAAGATCCTATCTCTACAAAAAGTTAAAAAATTAGCGAGACAAGGTGGCATGTATCTATAGTCCTAGCTACTGAGAGGCCAAGACAAGAGAATCACTTGAGCCAAAAATTTGATGTTCCTATGAGTTATGATCATGCCACTGCTCTCTAGTATGGGCAACCGTGAGAGACCCATCTGAACTAACAAACAACTCCAAAATCTCCCATCCCTGCCCTGAACTCTACTATGTCCTAGGTAAACTCACATAAAGAAAAATAAAACATGTGGGGGCTAAGAGGTCCATCTACTCCTCCTGCAGAAGCAAAGAACTCCACACGGCACCACATTTAGTTTGGGTCTTTGTAACTTTGGAGAAATATGGAAAATTTGGAGAAAGCAAGAAGCAGGAAGATAAGACAAGAGCTCTTCCAGACAAGAGCAATGAAAATGATGAAAGGGTTGGAATGTAAGTGCAAAGGCTGGAGAATGAGGATTAATTAGCCTGGGAAAGAGAAGACTATGGGGAACTTAATATCCTCCATGAAATATAGCAAAGGCTGTTACACAAAATATGATCACCATGATTCACAATTCCATGGAGAATGGAAACAGAGGAAATAGGCTTATGAAGAAGCACGATGAATAAAGATTAAATAGAAAATAAATCTTTCTAAGAGTTAGAGGCACTAAGAGGTGGCTTCTTAAGGACTTTGCGAACTTTGTTATCTACTGGGCCTACTTGTATTCTGCTGGCCCCTCTTCCCAGCTTTAACACCTCTGTCCTACATTACACAGAGCCAGAATTTCTCAGTATCACCAGGAGGGCTGGTCAACACACCAATTCCTGGGCTCTACCCCAGAGGAGATTCAAGTGGAGCCATGGCATTTCTGGGTGGCACCTGTGGCTCAGTGGGCCCCATATACCGAGGGTGGCAGGTTCAAACCCAGCCCCCGGCCAAACTGCAACCAAAAATAGCCTGGCATTGTGGTGGGCGCCTGTAGTCCCAGCTACTCGGGAGACTGAGGCAGGAGAATCACCTAAGCCCAGGAGTTGGAGGTTGCTGTGTTGTGTGACGCCACGGCACTCTACCGAGGGTGATAAAATGAGACTCTCTCTACAAAGAAAAAGAAACTGCATTTCTCTTTGGCAATAGGTGTCCAGACATACTTCCAGAAGTGAGAAACTACAAACAATCTTTCCCTACAGTTAGCTCTCAGAAAAATCCCCCTGTACTTTGGGCATCCTTATATTAGCAGTTTATACACGAGGTCTGGTAACTAAGTTCACAAACTTGCCACTGCCTGAATATGCTGGCAGCACTGTACAAAGAACTCAGTAAGGTTTTCTGTAACCTTGGAACCTCGGTATGTCAGTCTCACAGTTGTGTTCATGGCGATGTGTGGTGGCATCTCGATGAGTAGCGTTCGTTATTGTCAACGAACATGAGAGCTTGAATTGTCACAATGAACAAACATTTATCAATTTCTTATTAAATTGGATAAGAATGGAAGTGAAATCATGGATATGTTAGTCCAAGTTTACAGGGATAATGCCATGAAGAAAGTGGCAGTGTGCAAATGGATTAAATGTTTTCCTAGGGTGGGGTGACTAGTAATGAGCAGAACCAATGAAAACATTGCAAAAATTTGTTGTATTGTGTGTCAAAATCATCAGCTGACTGTAAGAAGCACAGCAGACCAAGCAAACATTAATAGAGAAAGGAAAATTTTAATGGCGAATTGTGGCCAATGACTCGTGCTCTTGCATCCTGACAACGTAGCAGCTCACGCAGTGTTATTTGTTTAGTAAACAAATAACTGTATTGGAACACGCTCGCATCTCACCTGATCTAACCCCAATGACTTTTTTCTTTGCGTAAAAAGAAAGGAAATGTTGAAAGGAAGACATTTTGATGACATTCAGAACATCAAAGCTAATATGACGACAACTTTGATTTTCTGGCCATTCCAGAAAAACAGTTCCGAGATTGCTCTGAAGGCTGGCCTAGGTGCTGGGTGTGGGTGCACGGCTTCCCCAGGAAAGGACTTCAAAGCGACTGTGGTGATATTCCCCAATGAGGTAAGTGGCACTTTTTCTAGAATGAGTTCATGAACTTAATTGTCAGGTCCCATACTGGCTAGATTAGACTTCAAAATTTCAACAGTGCCTAGCACAGTACCCCTAATATGGCAGGACTCGACAATCAATGCCTTAAGCTTTTCCCTAAAAAATATAGGGTCAAAGGGAGGTGCCTGTGGCTCAAAGGGATAGGGCGCTGACCCACATATCAGAGGTGGTGGGTTCAAACCCAGCCCTGGCCAAAAACCTGCAAAAAAAAAAAGTAGGGTCAATCTAACTTGCCTGGAGGTCTTTGCTGACTTTATCATTTCTCATGGATTTCTTCGCCCTATTTCCTTGCCTAAGTGACTCCACAGCTTTAAGACCTTCAGATCTACGCATTTGAAATTGTCCCATATAACAACTGTATGTAATGTTCAAAACAAAAATTAAAATCTAGCATGATATATGAAAATTTCCACCCCATAAGGCTTATTTTTCCTCACTGGAGTTTTGGCTCACATCCCTAAGACAAAATTCTAAGAACAGGAAAGGAGCCATATTTTTTATTTATTGTTTATTGTGCTTGGTTCTGGCAGGGAGGTCAATGAGAAAATAAGGACCTGGCATATTTGAAGTCATGCTGGTTGCAACTGAAGAATGGGCTGGAAAATTATTCAGTAAACTCATCCCCTTTCCCCAACAGCTACTAAGCTTACTCATTGGCTAAGAATGAAAAGCAAAAATAAAAAAGGACTATATCTGTGTTTTATCATTCATATGAGAGTATAATTGTTTATATATTGGTTTCATATTAGTAGTGAGTACCTTAGATTTTTTTCCATTCTTTTTTTTTTTAACAAACTATAGATCATTTTATTGCCTATAAGGATTGAATCCATTGAGCTCTTGTTTTTAATGTATTTTTTCTTTTTTAATTACTTTTCCTATTAAATCATAGCTGTGTACATTAATGCAACTGTGGGGTACAATTTACTAGTTTTATATACAATTTGAAATATTTTCATCAAACAAGTTAACATAGCCTTCGTGGCATTTTCTTAG
>CAUYON010129924.1:0-23742 GCA_963573935.1 Arctocebus calabarensis | reverse complement strand
GTGATCAAGGAAATGCCATGAAGGATATCTGTAACAGTATGATCAAAATATTTCTGAATGTATATGAATCGTGCCCTGTGATTGCACCAATGTACATAATTATGATTCAATAAAATTATTAAAAAAAAAAAAAAAAGATCTGAAAAATACAGTAGAATCCCTCAGTAACAGAATGGAACAGGCAGAAGAAAGCATTTCTGACATTCAAGATAAAGCTTTTGAATGCTCCCAAATGCTCAAAGAGGAAAAGCGGAGAGCAAAAACAATCATTCGCTCAGAAGCTCTGAGATAATTTGAAGAAAACTAACATTCACCATATAAGAATTCCTGAAGATGACAAAGTGGCTACGAAAGGCCCAGATGTTCTAGTCCATGAGATAATCAAAGAGAACTTCCCAGACATGCCAAGAGATTCTGAAATTCAGATAGCAGACAGTTTCAGAACCCCAACACAATTCAACCCAAATAAAACATCTCCTAAATACATTATAATTAACTTTCCCAATGTTAAAATGAAGGAAAAAATTCTGCAAGCAGCCAGATGGAAGAAAACCATAACCTACAAGCAGAAGAATATTTAATGACTGCAGATATCTTGCTAAAACCATTCAAGCTAGAGAAGGGTGGTCATCAATCTTTAATCTCCTAAAATAAAATAATATTCAACCCAGGATCTTGTATCCAGCTAAACTGAGTTTCATTTATGATAGAAAAATTAAATACTTTAATGACATTTACATGTTGAAGAAATTTGCCATAACTAAACCAGCTCTCCAGGATATCCCAGACATATCCTCCATAACGACCAGCGCAATCCTCCACCACAAAAGTAAACTCACTCAGAAATTTTTGATCAAATTCCAACTTCCACAGTGATGAAAGGTTTTAAAATGTCCACTGGGAGGCAAGATGGCTGACTGGATCCAGCTTTCCACAGAGGCTCCCATCCAGAAGGAGAGTTAAAGGACAGAAGGTTAGCAAGAAAGCCGATGGTGTAGATCTGAGCCACAAGACAAGGTTGAAGCATGCACATCAACCCTACTGAGGTGAGCTGCAACCCCAACTATACAAACAAAAGATATGAAAATCATGGCCAAGTGGATGGGAGTCCCCTGCCCCACAAGAACGGCTTGCAATATATTCCATACAAACAAGCAAGGGAGTTCAAATATTTTCCCATTTTATCTCATGGTAGAGACCCTCTAAAAAACGGACCTCCTTCCCATACTAGGGTGCCATGGTACTCTCCTCCCAGGCATAAAACTGTATATATTCTCTACCTGCAATTTTGAACTCCCAGCACTCCCCTCTCACCCCAAGGTCTGGAAACCTGTCCCCCATAGAGTCCAGACTCTTTGGCATTTTCTTAAAGAGTGTGGATGGGGCATGGGTTATTGCTGATCTGTGCTGATTCTCTGGCACAGGAAAGAGGCTGAGAGGGAACCACACAGGAGCAGTGGTGCCATAGAACAGCAGCCACAGCAGGAACAATAGTGCTCACACCCCTGGGGATATTTTGAAAGGATAATTCCAGTCTCTTTGGGCAACCAGAGGAAGCCAGGCATCTTCTCTGGTAGTAGTCACTGGCAGAACAGATCTAGGATGGAAACTCAGGCCCCATGAGTAAAGGATATGCTTGAGGTGGTACCGGCCTGGGCAGAGTGTGGGGACTAGAATATGCATGTGCAGAGACAGTAGACTCTCAGGGTGGGGCTGACCCAGAGGACTGCTTCACTGAGTCTCAGGAACTGCAGCTGAAACTGGGCAGTGGTACAAACAGGACAGAATTACTCAAACAGCATCTGTATTCCCAAGACAGAAACAAACACTGCAAAGTTGTTCTGTTCTGTCAGCAAAATCAATCAGGGTCAGGGCTGGAACTGAATGAAACAGTCCAGCCCTCATTAAGCACCTGAGGTTGTCAGGCCTCACCTCCCCCTGCCAGATAGTGGCAAAGAGTGGCAGCCAGGCTGAGGAGACATAGATCTCCCTGTGATTCAGGCAAGTGCAAAACCCCCAGAGCATCTGCTCATTGGAGGGAACTGGATCACAGCCCTGCGGGGTTACCAGTGACTGGGTATGACAGAGGTGAAAGGTGGGGAAGGAGACATCAACCTTCCAGACTAATTTATTTGCTAGGTGGGTCCTTCTGACCTCACAGAGCAAAAGAGTGAGTTATACTCCAGCTGCCAGCACACCCTCATTATCTAGTTTCTGGAGAGCTTTTGAGCTCTCCTACCTGAGACCGGTGCTGACTGGGACAATTGATTTGGACCTCTTGAACTGGGACAACCACTTGAGGACTATCTAAAGTGGTACCCTGGCTGTATGGTTGTGGAAAGGTTTGATTTTCCTTTTCCAATTATTGCCTATGGGGAAGTGGGGTGACTTAATTGGTGGTATTTCTCTACAGTTCAGACTCAACTTAGAGTAACTGATTCACTAGGGTAAGACAGAGATCAGCTGAAAATAAGACAAAACCACTTAGCCCCACCACACCAAGAAGGTCCCCAGTTTCTCAGGCCATAGCACTGTATGGGTCCTTAGCAAAGCTCTAGGGGAAAAGGTATAGGCACCAGTCCCAACTTTTGGGCAAAGGACTGGCAAATCACTACTCCTGAAGCCCCCAACCCAACTTCTCCCTATCTGCTCATCTAGCCAAATGGTATAAAATAATCATGGGGAGGAATCAGCAGAAAAGCTCCAGTAACATGAATAGCCAGAGTAGATCAACCGCTCCCCAAGGAACAATTTGGCAGACACAACTGAAGATTCCATTCATAAACAGATGGCTGAGATGTGAGAACTGAATTCAGAAATTTGGATTGCAAATAAGATCAATAAAATAGTGGGAAAATTTGGATTAGAAAGTCAAGGAGCATTTCAAAAGTTGTCTCAAGAATTTAAGGAATTCAAAGACAAAATCACCAAAGATTTTGACACATTGAGACAATAATTTACAGCCCTCAAAGATCTGAGAAATACAGTACAATCTCTCAGTAACAGAATGAACCTAGCAGAAGAAAAGATTTCTGACATTGAAGACAAAGCTTTCTAAGATTCCTAAACTCTAAAAGAGGAAGAGAAATGGAGAGCAAAAAAAGGGTCATTCTCTCAGACTGCTCTGGGATAATTCAAAGAGAAGCAATATTCACCTGATAGGGATCCCTAAAGGCAATGAAGCAGCTTCACAAGGCACAGAGGCTCTTCTTCATGAGATCATGAAAGAGAACTTTCCAGACATACCAAGAGATTCTGAAATTCAGATAGCAGACAGTTTCAGGACCCCAGCATGACTCAACCCAAATAAGACATCTCCCCGACACATAATAATTAACTTCACTAAAGTTAATATGAAGGAGAAAGTTCTGAAAGCAGCCAGACACAAGAAAACCATAACCTATAAGGGAAAAAATATTAGATTAACTGCAGATCTGTCTGCTGAATCTTTTCAAGCTAGAAGAGGGTGGTCATCGACATTTAATCTCCTAAAAAATAATAATAATAATAACTATCAACTCAGCATCCTGTATCCAGCTAAACTGGGTTTCATTTATGATGGAGAAATTAAATACTTTAATGACATTTACATGTTAAAGAAATTTGCCACAACTAAATCAGCTCTCCAGGATATCCTCAGACATATCCTGTATGACCAGTGCAATCCTCCACCACAAAAGTAAACACACTCAGAAACTTTTGATCAAATTCCAATTTCCACAGTGGTGAAAGGATTAAAAATGTCCACTGGACTTTCCAACAACTCAATACCCAAAATTTCACCAGGCTTATCAATATTCTCAATTAATGTGAATGGCTTAAATTATCCTCTAAAGAGGCACAGCTTGGCTGAATGGATACAAAAACTCAAGCCAGATATCTGCTGCAAACAAGAATCTCATCTTACCTTAAAAGATCAATGTAGACTCAGGGTGAAGGGATGGTCATCTTTACTCAGGCAAACAGAAAGCAGAATAAAGCAGGTGTTGAAATCTTATTCACAGACACAACAGGCTTTAAACCAACAAAAGTAAGGAAGGATACGATGGACACTTCCTATTTGTTAAGGGTAATACTCAATATGATGAGATTTCAATTATTAACATTTATGAACCCAACCAGAATGCTCGAAAATTTATAAGAAAAACTTTAATAGACGTGAGCAACTAGATTTCCTCCAGCTCTATTGTAGTCGGAGATTTTAACACTCCTTTACTAGTGTTGGATAGATTCTGCAATAAGAAGAAAGAAATTTTATATTTAAATTTAACCATTCAACATTTGGATTTAACAGACATCTACAAAACATTTCAGCCTAACAAAACTGAATACACATTCTTCTCATCAGCCCACGTAACATACTCCAAAATTGATCACATCTTAGATCAGAGATACAATCTTGGCAAATTTAAAAAAATAGAAATTATTCCTTGCATCTTCTCAGACCATCATGGAATAAAAGTTGAACTCAGTACCAACAGGAATCTGCATGCTCATACAAAAACATGGAAACTAAATAACCTTATGCTGAATGATAGATGGGTCATAGATGAGATTAAGAAGGGAATTACCAAATTTTGGAACAAAATGATAATAAAGACACAAATTACCAGAAACTCTGGGATATGGCAAAGGCATTCCTCAGAGGGAAATTTATAGCACTGCAAGACTTCCTCAAGAGAATGGAAAGAGAAAAAGTTAACAACTTAATGGGACATCTCAAGCAACTGGAAAAGGAAGATTCCAATCTCAAACCCAGCAGAGGAAAATAAATAACCAAAATTAGAGCAGAATTAAGTGAAATTAAAAACAAAAGGATTATACAACAAATCAATACATCAAAAAGTTTGTTTTTTGAAAAGGTCAATGAAATAGATAAACCTTTGGCTAACCTAACCAGGAAAAAAAGAGTAAAATCTCTAATATAATCAATTAGAAATGGTAAAGACAAAATAACAACAGATTCCTTAGAAATTCAAAAAATCCTTAATGAATATTATAAGAAACTCTATTCTCAGAAATATGAAAATTTGAAGGAAATAAGCCAATACTTGGAAGCACGCCACCTTCCTAGACTTACCCAGAATGAAGTGGAAATGTTGAACAGGCCTATATCAAGTTCTGAAATAGCATCAACTATACAAAATCTCCCTACAAAGAAATCAACATTGTTAAAATGTTCATACAACTCAAAGCAATATACAATTTTAGTGCAATCCCTATTAAAGCTCCACTGTCATACTTTAAAGATCTTGAAAAAATAATATATTGTTTTATATGGAATCAGAAAAAAACTCAAATAACCAAGACTTTACTCAGAAATAAAAACAAAACAGCAGTATATTTCTTTATGAATGATTTCTGTATATTTTGGTTATTTCTGGTAGGAATCACACTACCAGACCTCAGACTATACTATAAATCGATAGTGATCAAAACAGCATGGTATTGGCACAAAAACAGAGAGGTAGATGTTTGGAACAGAATAGAGAACCAAGAGATGAACCCAGCTACTTGCTGTTATTTGATCTTTGACAAGCCAATTAAAAACATTCAGTGGGAAAAGATTCCCTATTTAACAAATGGTGCTGGGAGAACTGGCTGGCAACATGTAGAAGACTGAAACTAGACCCACACCTTTCACCATTAACTTAGATAGACTCTCATTGGATTAAAGATTTAAACTTAAGACATGAAACTATAAAAATACTAGAAGAAAGTGCAGGGAAAATACTTGAAGAAATCAGCCTGGGTGAATATTTTATGAGGAGGACCCCCCAGGCAATTGAAGCAACACCAAAAATATCTTACTGGAACCTGATTAAACTAAAAAGCTTCTGCACAGCCAAGAATACAGTAAGTAAAGCAAGCAGACAGCCCTCAGAATGGGAGAAGATATTTGCAGACTATGTGTCTGACAAAAGTTTAATAACCAGAATCCACAGAGAATTCAAATGTATTAGGAAGAAAAGAACAAGTGATCCCATCTCAGGGTGGGCAAGGAACTTCAAGAGAAACTTCTCTGAAGAAGACAGGCGCATGGCCCACAGACATATGAAAAAATGCTTATCATCCTTAATCATCAGAGAAATGCAAATCAAAACTACTTTGAGATATCATCTAACTCCAGTAATATTAGCCCACATATCTATGTTAACCAGTTTCTTTTGGTGTCTGGAATGATGAATTCTTTCCAGAAGATTTTCCATTTACATTGCCCAGTTCCATCAGAGAAATAACTATCGATGGCAACTTTAACCTTATGAAACATATTTCTTTTCTTTCTTTCTTTCTTTTTTTTTTTTTTTTTTTGAAACAAAGTCCCTGGGTAATTTATAAAGAGCAGAAATTTATTTCTCATAGTTCTGGAGTCTGGGAAGTCCAAGATCAAGTTGCTGGCATCTGATAAGGGCCTTCTCACTATCTCATCATATCCCAGACACCATTAACAATAATTTGTGATTCACAAGAGGAGGTCAAAATATCAACATTAACAGGAGTTTGTAAGAAGTTGATTCCAACCCTCATTAATAATTAGCAGGGGTTCAAGACTTCAGTGGAGGAAATAGGAAGATGTGATGAATCAGCAAGAGAACTAAAATTAAAAGTAGACCCTGGAGGTATGACTGAATTACTACAATCTCATGATAAAACTTGAAGAGATGAGAAGTTGTTCCCTGTGGATGAGCAAAGAAAGTAATTTCTTAAGATATAATAATCTACTCTTGATAAAGGTACTATGAACATTGGTGAAATGACAGCAAAGGGTTTACAATAATATTTCATAATCTTAGTTGATAAAGTTTGATAGGATTTATTCCAATGTTTAAAGAAGTCAATTTTTAGTACTGTGTTAAATATATCAAACAGCCCTGTATATTACACATAAATCGTTCATAAAGAAAGAATTAATCAGTATGGCGAACTTCATTGTTGTCTTACTTTAAAAAATTGCCACAGCCACCGTCACCTTCAGCAACCACCACCTCAATGAGTCAGCAACCATCAACATTAAGGCACCAATTTCCACCATCTAAAAGATGATAACTCACTAAAGACTGAGATGACCATTAGCATTTTTAGCAATAATATATTTCTAAATTAAAGTTATGTGTTAGGTGCCTAAACCGTTCTCTTACCTCCCCTCTCAGAACAAAAGGCCTACCTGGCCCCACCCCAAGAGTTCTGCCAGAAACACCCTACCCCTCCAAATCCTTTCAGCAACCTATGGAATCTTCCTCCCTCTATGCCCAGTATAACAACAAGCCCCCAACCATTCTTGGTACAGCTGCCATCTTTGCCCAGGTGGGTCTCAGTTCCCTTTCATTAAACTTGGCCTGAACCTCTCCTAGTCTCATTTCTGAGTACACCACCAAACCCCTTTCAGTATGTATATTGTGTTTTAGACATGCTGTTATTGTACACTGAATAGACTGTAATGTAGTGTAAACATAAGTTTTATAGGTGCTGGGAAACTCAGAAATCCATGTGACTCACTTTATTACAATACTGACTTTACGGTAGTGGTCTGGAATGCAACCCAGTATCTCCTAGGTATGCTATACTGCCTGATCTCACTTGTATATGAAATCTAAACAGGTTAAACTCATAGAAGAGAGAGTAGAATGGTGTCTACCAGGGGCTGGTGGGGATATGAGAGGGTGGAGAGATAGTGGTCAAAGGATACAACATTTCAGTGAGATAACAGGAATAAATTCAAGAGATGTGGTGACTATGGTTAGTAACAATGTAATGTATTCTTGAAAACTGCTAAGGGACTTGATATTAAATGTTCTCATAACAAAAAGGATAAGTCTGTGAGGTAATTCATGTTAATTAGCTTGATTTAGCCATTCACAACAGTAGCACCTCTCTAAGTTGACCACTCAAGGAACTGTAACAAACTGGCCAACATCTGGAGGTGGTCAACATAAGGAAATATCCCTACTGTACTGACGTGTACGTGTGGTGCGTGTCCGATCTATTAAAATGAAGCAAATTAAGGAGGTGATCAGTGTAGGAAGGTGGTTAACTATGGGGGTTCTATTGTATTTCAAAACATGTTGTACATCATAAATATACGTAGAATTTTTGTATATTTAAATGAATAAATGGGGAGAAATGTTCATACACATTTTATGAATGTATCCTAAGGTAATAAAATAAGGAAAAGGCTGAGTTATTATTGTAGAATTATTTATAAAATTAAATCGACAACATAAATATTTGATAATGTTTATTAAATTCAGACTCCAGTGGAAGATTATGTAATGACATAGCTGAAATAATACTGAATAGAATAAAAGCAGACACCTGAATTTACTTAATAGCAGAATGCTTTAAGTTGGATTCCCCCAAAATAGACCCTGGAACAGGACAAAGATTTATATGCAAATAATCTGACTAGGGGAAGCAGCCAAGTGCAAGAAGGGAGCCAAGCTCTACCCTAGGAAAGCCTCACCAGGCAGTCTCAACCTGATCCTGCAGGGGATTTCTAATGTGTAAATTACACTTTGTGGTTTTTCCTGATCAAGGCAACAGGGCTGAGCTTTCATATTCTGGCACTAGTCAGTTATTAGCAAATACCTTCCTAATGAGGTGGGGGGGGGAGAACTCCCAAGCACTCCAGGCTCCCAGTCCCTGTGATAAAGTGGAGCAACCTCAAGGCAATCCTCTGAAGAGTGGCAGGCTTGGGTGTTAGCAGGTATAGCTCACAGAAGCTGCAGAGGGTGCACAGAATCAGCAAAAAGCATCAGAGGGAATCTGAAAGGACATAGCTAGAGTCAGCATAATGAACTTTTTCCAGCTTCATTTCCACCATATGTGAACCATGTATAAATAATAAAAGAAGTAGACATTTTCAGTAGCACCCTATTGCTGCAGGGTAAAATCCAAATGTATTGAGGTTATAATCAAAGTCCACTCTAATCAACTTTATTTGGGGAGATTTGTAGTCACCAACATAAGCGGCCCCTTCACAGACACCACGATTCTACTCATCTTCCACTAGAGGTGGCTGTTACACACGCGCCCCACCACCAGCAACTCCTCAAAAACTGCCATCGGATTGGATCACCCAGCTTTGAGAACCTCTGTCCACCAACCACATCCTCTCCCTCTTTCCTCTCTTGGGGTCCAGAGAAAGTAAAGATTCAAAAACATTTAGGTCTCAGCTCTGTGCCTGTGGCTCAACGGGCTAAGGTGCCAGCCATGTACACCTGAGCTGGCGGGTTCGAACCCAGCCCGGGCCGGCCAAACAACAGTGACGGCTGCAATCAAAAAATGGCCAGGAGTTGTGGCAGGCACCTGTAGTCTCAGCTACTTGGGAGGCAGAGGCAGAAGACTCGCTTGAGCCCACGTGTTGGAGGTTGCTGTGAGCTGTGATGCCAAAGCACTCTATCCAGGATGATAGCTTAAGGCTCTGTCTCAAAAAAAAAAAGAAAAATACATAAAGTCTCAATGGACCAGGATCATGAGGCCTCTGGATTTGATTTGAACTCTGCAATCAGGTTCAAGATTCAATAATTGAATATCTTAGAGGGAATTGAGATTTGAGGCTTTAGTGATACTTCAGCCAGTTCTGTGGATGAAATCAAATTTAGAAAGCAGCCTGATAACCCAATGGCAATGTAGAATGTTGCTTCTATGGTAACTCTATGTCAGGCAATTTATTTCAGAAATATCTTTTTTATTTATGTATGTGTGTAAATGTGTGTATCTACCAAACATAAAAATTTGTGTAAATATACATATATATACAAGTATATATAAATTGAATCACTTTTTACAATGCTTTGACCTCATATTTAAATAGCCTCAAAAACCTGCCTCAGTGGTATAGGCCCCTGTCACAGCTACTTGGGAGACTGAGGCAGAAGGAAAGCTTGAGCCCAGAAGTTTGAGGCTGCAGTGCAATATGTTAGTACCTGTGAATACTCACTCCAGTCTCGGCAATATAGTGAGACTCCATCTCTAAAAAGTAAATAAATAAGCTCAAAAGCATTTGAATATGATTTGATCCTATATAATTCAAAAGACAGAAAAGAACTTTGTGTATAACAGTGTTCAATGAAGCATTCTTTTTAAGAGTAAAGAGAGGGGGAGGAAAGGAAAGAAAACAATAAGATTAAGCCTGAAGGGAATTGTATAAAATATTTAAATTTATGCAATTAAATATTATATGACATTATTGCTGCCTACATAGTTTTAATTGTATTGGGCAATGCTTACATACTAATATGTGGGAAAGTGTCATATAATATTTATTAAGTATATTTTCTTTATTCAGCAGGCCTTGGGATATATGGGGGATTGGTTTCAGGACAACATCACCACCCTTGCACTCCTAACCCTGCTTAGGATACAAAATTCTCACATACCCAAGTGCCTTCTTATGTGCTGGTTTCACGTCTCCCAAGAATAGTATATTTTTAATTTGTACTCAGTTGAAAAAAATCTACATATAAGTGGACCTATTCAGTTCAAGCCTGTGTTGTATAAGGGTCAACTGTATTTAATTAAAATACTAAGCATAAATTGAAGCCCACGTATACTTTCAAACTTGAACATTTACCCAGAGTTACTTTGGTCTCTAAATATACCTTGACTTTATTATTCAGACTTCTGATCATTCTATCCTATTTCCTGGAACATACCCAGTGCCATATCTGCTCATTCATCAATTCAAATACAGATAGATGATTCTAGGAACTGGGAACACAAAAATGAGTAATATTTTGTGCCTGATCATCATGGAATTTACAATCCAAGCAAGGAGCCGCACATGGCAACAGAGCAACCTGGTAAATACAATGGGGAGACTGTATAATTTAAGAGGCATTAGCAAGGCACCCTGGAAGCTCAACTCAGTTATACATTTGATTATTTTTGGCAGAGCCTTGCTTGAATAAGTATTCAGAAAATATTTGTTGATAATTTAATTGATCAAAATTCACATACACTAAGTACATCCATTTAACTGAGCAAATGATTCACCTAGAATCTTTAGAATATCTGGTCATATTATCAACGTGATGGATAGCAACTGACTTTAATTCTATTATCATAACATGGAAAAACAGCTGGCAAGAAAAACATCAGTGTATCTTAAGGGATAGGAATGTTTTTAAACTTAAACTCTTTTCTCCCCTCAAATCAGAGGTTCTCAAAAAAAAATTTTTTTTTCAAGACAGAGCCTCAAGCTGTCACCCCTGGGTAGAGCGCCATGGCATCACAGCTCACAGCCATCACCACCTCCTGGGCTCAAGCAATTCTCCTGCCTCCGCCTCCCAAGTAGCTGGGACTACAGGTGCCCGCCACAATGCCTGGCTATTTTTTGGTTGCAGCCATCATTGTTATTTGGCAGGCCCAGGCTGGATTCGAATCCACCAGTTCAGGTGTATGTGGCTGGCACCTTAGCCACTTGAGCCATAGGCGCCAAGCCAAGGTTCTCAAAATTTTATGTGCATAAAAATCATCTCAAAGACTTACTAAAAATGGAAATCTGGTAGGTCTGAGCTGAGCCCTAGAAATAATCAATGGAGCTTATTCAGATGCAGTAAAGACTATACTTTAAAAATATATAATTTTAAATAATTTAGTAAACATATTTTGCACAGATAATATTGTACAATAGCTTGAAAGATAATACCCTAGGTAAGAAAAACACTTTTACAAAATGCTAAAAGTAGAAAAAGTTAAATGTGTTCTGTTTAAGAAATGTCATCACTATATATTAAAGACTCAGATATTCATTAAAGGATACTGTATCTACTACTTAACATCTGTCAATACGACAAACTCTGTTTATTCTGTCACTTGTTAAGATGAAAGACAATACTATAAAATTGGATTTTTACCATCTAAGTGGGTCTAGCTCTAAGCTAAACTGAACATAGCATCCTTAGACATGATGTGAATCAAATTTCCCAGTGGTGACAGGCACACCTAAAGTTTTACTGACGGATGAGTCAGAATTCTGAAAGCAGAAAGCTATGGGAAAAAATGAAAGTTACACTTAACTTTGGGGAACATGTTATTTAACTCCTAACTGCCTCTATTCCACACTTTATGATTTGCACGTGAAAATTGTACCCGTTTTGAAAATCTGCCATCATAAACAGAAGGGAAGATGCTTAAGATGAAAGAAACCTTTCGAGTTGAAAATGGGCTCCAGTAGGCAACATGTGGTGTATATCACAAAATCTAGGTTTGTTACCCAGGATGTGTCAAGTCATGTAATTGCTACAGTGATGACAACGTGAGGGAAGCATAATGCACTGGGAGGCTGAGGCAAGGATCACTTGAGCTCAGGAGTTGGAGACCAGCCTGAGTAAGAGTGAGACCCCGTCTTTACTGAAAACAGAAAAAATTAGCCAGGAAGGCCTATAGTGCCATCTACTTGGAAGGCTGAAGTAAGAGGATCACCTGAGCGTAGGAGTTAGAAGTTGCAGTGAGCTCTGATCATCCCACTGCACTCTAGCTCCATGACAGACAGAGACCCTGTCTTAAATAAATAAATAAATTTAAAAGTTAATTGAGCATTTCTTTCAACAATAAAAATTCCCCAGGAAAGGAATACCAAAAAAAAGGATTCCCTCCTTGTAATGCAAGATTCAGTCTAGCATATTTAGTCTTGCTTTCTGCACAGATGATCAAATAATTTAGATCAAGTAAAATGACAGGTGACTTTTTAACATTTCTAAAGGTAACACTTTCTAAAAGCATCACAATGTATTTCAGCTTAAAGAACATCAGCATGTAAAACCAAGAGAGAAGAACAAACAGAACTTCTTACTCTTTCAGTTTCAGATAAAAATGACCTTTCAGTTGGGGATTTTCCATGCACAATTCTTTTTCCGGAATAAGAGCCAACTTCTTTTTATTTACACCAAATTATGAAAGGGCTTCCTTTCCTCTAAAGGAACTAAAGAAAAAATTCTAAGTGACTTGTTTTCAGCTATTTCTTATATTTCTTATCCTAACAAGAGAAAGCATAAAATAAAGATCGGTCCCGTTGCAAAGTACCATCTTTTAATATCTTATTAATTGTATCCTTCATATGACTCTTTTAGGAACCTTTAAAAAAATACAATAAATGCATCCCTTAGAGTATATTTTCTGCCTAATAGAATAATGAATCTGCCTCCATGCCACACAGGTGTGTTTTACTAGGGAGTATGTTATGCATAGGAAATCTCACATAGAATCCTAAAATGGATATTATTTAGAGGGAAGTGTCGCAGGGTTGAGGTATGAATGAGAGGTTCAAAGCCTGCCCCTCAAAGGAATTCTGGGGACTATAATTTAGAATCATTTATACCTGCAGCTGACACTCTTCCTATCATCTTTGACACCAGGTTTAAGATCATAAGTTGATGTGTTAGGGCCCAGGACTGGCCAGTCTCCGGCCAGCTTAACTAGGTTCCGGACGCAGACCCCTAAGTTACCTTGCTCTGGTACAGTTTCTCTTAGGTGCCTGAGGGCAATCTACTTTACCTAGAGAGAGAGAGAGAGAGAGAGAGAGTGGGTGTTTTAGAGGGAGTAAAGCAGTCTTCTTAGAGAGATAGATCTTAGTCTTTAGCAGAGCTTGGTGACCTTCAGCAGAGAGATGTCGTGCTGGCGTTCCGCAGGCAGGAGAGGAGACAGAGTCAGAGTAAGCAGGTCCATGATAGAATGCGCATGCTCCTTGACTGCCTTCTCCTCCAGCCTAATATAAGGCCCATGCCTTCTCATATCCTGCTATTAGCACCTAAACACTTATCTACAAATAATACTAGTACAGCTAATAGAATGAAGGGTGGGAGAGCAAAGGAAGTTAGTAATGGAGGGAAGAAGGGAGACAGGGATGGAAGGTGGGAGACAAGAATGCATATGCATTGCCAATCTGTGGAACTAAATCAATGCTGAGGTTTGATGCAATCTGCATCATATATAACCCCTTGCCTCCGTGCTCATTGCTGTGGCTGCAGAGACCAGTTTAAAGAAGTAGGTGATGAAGAATATTAACCTCACTTGAGAAATGAAGGAAGTTGATATTAGGGAGTTCGTATGGTTTCCATTACATTGAAGACAAACAAAGAGGAAATGCACAGTAAATCAGTCTGAGACGAATTGAATCATTGGAACTATCATTTTAAAGCTTGAAAGTGCATTACAGCTTTGCTGAAGAATCTGAAGACACTGAGGTCTACTCATTTTTAGCCACTGCACCATCATCCACTTAGAAAAGCAGGTGATTCTTGTCTGTATTAGTGCAACTATGTAAGTGGACGAGCTTGGCCAATATGGAGTAAACAGCTTCGTGTGTGGCACATAGTTGAGAAGATAGAAATGAAAATCACATTTTCTCTCCAAATTCAGTACTAACGCCCCCTCATTTCATAGCATGTAAATGAAATGCATAATTTGCATATTTTCCAGATTAAAAGATCAGTTGAAAAGAGTGGGAGAGTTTTTTCATCCCACAGCTGTTTATCTATTAAAAACAAATAAGTATTAAACAATAAACTTGTGAGTCAAAGACTGATGCTATTAAATACATCAGCCATACCTTTAGAATCTAAAAATACACCCAACACCAAACTGTAGAAAGCTATTGACGTCAATTGAAGACTCAGTAATCAGCTGGGATTACTTTATAACCTGCCCACAGCTGGGTGACAGATAAGCTTGCGCTTTTGTCAGAACCATAAAAATGACCATCTGGACTTCACGGACAATCACCCGTTAGCTATGCAATACAAGAAGTCCTTCTAATCCATGAGTCAGGAGACCATTTATGGACAACATATAAAATTTTATGATCTGAACTTAAAGTAAATTATGCCCAGAAACCTAAAGAGAAGCTTCACTTGTCTTTTTAAATCTGCATTTGTTGTTTTTAAGAAACTTAGGTTTAAATCTATGCTACCAAAAAATATCTTCAAAGCTAAGACTTTTTGCAATCACTTGTTTTCAGGATTTTTAATGTCCAGCTAGCTGTGTCAGACTTCTGTCTATCTCAGGCTCTAAAAAAATTGTCCGAAGTCACTTTTCACAGCTAATGTCACTAACCATCTCTTCATCTGGAGCTTAACAGCAGCAACTACAAAAGGAAAAATCGATTCCCTTTCTCCTCTGCCAGCAAGTACTCACCTTCCAGGCTTTTTCCTCTCTCTAGTTACACTTAAAATAAATAGACTCTCCTAAAAACAAGTGATTAATTCAATGGAGGAAAAAACAGGCCCAAACTTTTGTACTTAACTGGCCTGTGAAAACCTTAAACTCCAATTTGAATCTACGTTTGTGTGCCGTGTCGACATAACCTCTGGCACACCTGATGCCCTTGAGCTGATCTTCTCCCACTGAAATTATGTCCAAAGGCCAAATACAGAAAGATATTTTATTTGTGTGTGAACAGAATAATGTCTTCATAACTCATCAGCTTTGGAGCAGAGCCCTAATTCATGACATCCAGTCAGTACAAACAAGGATAAAGAAATGTATTATTTTCACCATGGAGCTCTAAGTAGAGAAGAAATACAAATGTTCACCCACCTGGCACCACAGTATTGCAGTATATCTGGTTTATGTTCTGTGTGAAATAAGATATTTTTTAAAGTGCTTTTAGATACAAAAACAAAAAACGTGAAGACTGGTGGGGCCTTGAGGATTCTACCTAGTGGCTGATATTTTCAGAAGAAACTACACATAAAACTAAGTGAAGTTGTAAAGTTTGGAAATCGACTGATCCAATATAGTAAGAATAATCAGACAAATGATACAGAAAGCACAGTGAATTTAAGCATCTGAATGGCAGTCTAAATCATACAAGGAAATTACTCTCAGGTCCAAGTAGACAAAATGTATTAAGACGATTTCTTTTTTTTTTTTTTTATTGAATCATAGCTGTGTACATTAGTTCAATCATGGGGTACAGTGTGGGGGCTTCACATGCAATCTGAGATATTTTATCAACCTTCTTGACATACCATTCATGATATTTTCTCGTTTACTATATGAAAACATTTTTGATCTGTATTTAGAAGTTTTCTCCTGACCCTTCGAATATGTACCACACATGTGATCTCACCCTTTGTCCCAATGAAACAAAGACACAATACACTCAGGGCCTCTGCAGGCTGAAAACACTTTGCCTTGTGACCCCAAACAAGTAGATTGATGGTTTGTGTAGAATAACATTTCTAACAACTGGACCTCAAGAAAAAGGGAAATAATCAACTTTGCACAAATATTTACTCATGATTTGAAAGTCAACTTTTATTTTTTAATTATGTTATAAATATTATCTTTGTTTCCCTAGGTTGTATGTTTGAGAGTAAAATAGGCCATTAGAATTGATGTGGTTAAAATCAATTAGCTTACATATAAGAAAATTAAATACAAGAGAAAAAGGACACATCTATATTCAGTCAGAAAACGTAGTAGAATACTCAAATATTTTCAAACATGTTAATGTTAATTCTATTGACACTGTATTATGTGTAAATCTTTCTTTGGGATTTTCTGCTTTTTAAATAACTACCTTTTAATGTAAAATATCAATATATCTAATCAAATAGTAAATGATTATGTTAATGACTTTCACATAGAATTCTTAAAAGAGAAATTCCATTTTGAAGATATTCTTATGTTATAATACTTCTGTATGTCCCTTTTTCTGGAAAAAAATAATGAAAATGACAATAATGGATACTTATATTTGGAAATATAACATTTTTGTGTAGTCCTATGGTAATGTTATCCAATTTTTTCCTAAGATATGGAATTAATTTTCACCACGATATTTGGTCTTTTCTCTGAGAAACTAAAAAGGATAAGTGATTTTAGGCAAAGTGGATAAATTCAGACAATGCTAAAAGCAAAATTTCTCATTGTCTAAAATAGAAAACACAGATGAATTAGTAACGAGGTCAGCGTTTTCTGTTGTTAAATCAAGGCACATTTGCTTTTACTTTTGCTGACCTCTTAGGTCACCTGTTTCATATCATGCTCTCTTAATCAGAGGGAAGAATTAACCTTGGCCTTCCCTGGGTACAGGCTAAGCTTTCAGGGAGTCCCTGAATGTGGAGAATCTGTAGAAGGATGTTTGTTTCTCTACAGCTTGTCTAAAGGACAGTTGAACTGGGTACTCCATCTCCTCCTCCATAAACATTCTTCTCTGCATACAGTACAACGGAAGCCTGCGTTTGCCTGTGGAGTCAGCTTAACAAAGGGCACAGAGGGCACCCGCAGCACATCAATAACCTGATAAAATATCTCAGATTGCATGTGAAGCCCCCACACTGTACCCCATGGTTGAACTAATGTACACAGCTATGATTCAATAAAAAAAAAAAAAAAAACCAGTGGGAAGAGGTGGAGGCAGAAGGTAAATAGGGGTCAGCAGTGAAAACCTGAAGGGTGACTGGGTGCAGATCTTCAGACACAACAAACACAATGACATCAGAGGGATCGGTCCTTCTCTTCCACCTGAATTCTCAGTTATTAACTACAGCATAGCATCCTAGAAGAACAAGGGAAGGCACAGCCACTTTCATCTGCCTGGGAGATCCCTGTTCCTGGGAGAATCTGAGGGCGGCCGTTGTGCTCTGAAGTTGTTCAGTTTAGGGAGTAAGAGGCACAGAGGTTTTGGGTGAGGTGGGCGTGATTCTGCCATGTGCCCCATTAGACCTGCTCAACTCTCCGTCACTATTTATTAAGTGCATGGGAACCCCAGATGAAATTTTTAAAGTTGTGGCATAATTTTTCACTCAATAGCTGGCAAAAAACATAAAATGTACCATTGCATGTATTTTGCAAGGCTTATTTATTTTTTTTTTTTGACAGCTAAGCAGGGAATCATTAGTTTTTACTTAGGCCATATTTAATAAGACCTGTGAAAAGCATATCTTTAGATATTTATACTAAATCAAATAAATATACCACTATTTTTATACTAATATAAAATCAAAGAGAAACATGATTCAGAAATGATCATTTAATAGATGGAATGAAATTCCACGGTATCAAAAAAATGTTGTTATCATTAATAGAATCATTTCCATGAGAATTCCAAGCTCTTTGTCTAGATTTTTCTCAGCCTGAGAAGCAGCACAGCACTCCTGATATTTACACTCTAGGAAAGAGAATGCGTAGGGGAATGCCATTATCAAAAATGCACTGTTGCATCAGAGAAATCAAAGGCTTCACTTGAGTATTAACTCAGATATTTAAAGTATATAAAGATGTAATTAGGAGTATTTATTTTGAAGTATCTTGAAGAAATATTTACAGAATAATTTTTAATGGAAACACAGTCAAATGGAATTTTCCAACAACAGTTATAAAATTGCATCTTTCAAGTAACCTCCTTAAATATACATGTGCACAGCATTAAAAACTACAAATTTAATGTATTCTGTTTTCTTCCAATTCTATTCATTTAATATATTAATCAGCAACTTACTTTATCTATTGGATAAAGAATTTTCTAAAGAAATTATTTTATTGATTTTTTAATTTTTTCTTGTTTCTGTTATTTTTAAATTCACTTTTTATTTCAAGCATTTTAGGGGCACACACATGTTGGTTACCTAATTTGCATGTGTACATGAAGTTAATGTTAAAATTTGCCCTTCACCCAAAATATGTGCACTGTGCCCATTAGGTATGAGTTTACCTTTCCTCTCCTCCCCCTTCTTCTAAATAAATTTCTGTTGTTTTTTTTTAATTTTTTTAAAATTTCAAATTAATATGAGAATACAAATTTTTAGGTTGCAATGTTCTCACTTCCAAGGGAAAGTTCAAGTTCTAGAAGAGTCCTTCACCCAAGGGGTGTGCTGAATACCCTCACCTTGTGAACATTAGGTGATATCCAGCCAAATGCCCTCCATCCCACTTCCAATTGCCCCCTCCTCCTTATTTACACCTCCCCCTTGCTAGACTATTTTTTTAATCATTTGTATGAGTATGTAATTGTTTATATATTGGTTTAATATTAGTATTGAGTGCATTTTTCCCCATTCTTGAGATACTTTACTAAGAAGAATGTGTTTCAATCCAGGTTAACATAAAAGATGTAAAGTCTCCATCATTTCTTATGTTTGAATAGTATCCCACAATATACATATACCACAATTTGTTAAGCCATTCATGGGTTGATGGGTATTTGGGTTACTTCCACGACTTGGCAATTATGAATTGAGCTACAATAAATATTTTGGTGCAAATGTTTTTGTTTTTCTGGATAGATACCTAGAAATGGGATTGCAGGATCAAATGGAGGGTCAACTTTTTGTTCTTTGATTTTTGTTCTTTGTTTTGTTCTTTTGATTCTTTGAGAATTTTCCGTATTTCTTTCCATCAAGGTTATATGATGTGTATATGTGTAATCCCACCAACAGCGTAGAAGTGTTCCCTTCCCTGCACATCCACTTCAGCATCTGCAGTTTTGAGATTTTGTGATGGGGGTTAATCTTACTGGAGTTAGATGATAGGGTGGTTTTGACGAGTTGTACTTTCATGTCTTCATCTAAGTGTTAATCTATCAGTTCCAGTTTAGTCCCGAGAACAAGTGGTATTTGTTTTTCCATTCTTGTGATACTTCACAAAGGAGAATGATCTCCTGTTCCATCCAGGTTGTTACAAAATTATTAGATTGCCATTTCTTTTTTATAACTGGGTAGAATTGCTGGATCAAAAGGTAAGCTTTAATGTTTAGCCAAATATTTACTTTTCTTTTAAGTAAATGCCATTTTGGTTTTCTTTCCAATTTTAAGTATAGTGAATTGTTACAATAACACTAGGTTTGGGGAGCAGTATTTAAATTATTTTATAAAATGATACTGTCCTGTCAGCTTTTATCATTGTGAAGTGAATAAAAGTACCCCGTTTATATCCAGATGTATGTAATAGCAGTGTGCTTAATCATCTAGTTCTCCCTTATTAAATCTGGACAGGATATCTGTAAAACAGAATGTTAGAAAAAATGAATTCATTCCCAAGAGATTTCAGGAAAATATAATAGTTAATATTCATCACTATTAAATGTACCAATAAAGTGAAACTCTGTGATGAAAATTTATCATTATGTTCAGAATTATAGCAATATGAACATACATTAGAATTTGCTACCAATTCAATTACTCTTCTTCACCTCATCTGTGATGGAAGCTTAACAAAACAAATTGATATTGAGTGGCTTCCTCAAGGCCAAGATCTTTAGACTTTGCTGTACTACAGAAGAAATGAGTTCCAGATATCTGTGTCTTTTGGGGAAAATGGCAGAAGTTTGACCATGAAGATTACAGGCAGGAGTGCCCTATAGATCTACGTTCTCCAAGGGCAGATATCATGAAGGTAAGTCATCTCCAAAGTCACCACAGACTCAACCATTATGTAGACTAAAATCAACATTCTTGAATTCTGCAGTTAAACAAATGTGAGGTCCCCCTGTAGCATCTGGGCTTGGTCAGCCCAGTAGGAACAGAAATTATATCAAACTTTCAGGTATAGCAGGGGGAAGACAGACTGTGTGTGCTGTTTTGTTTGTTTTGCAAATATCCATGGGATATTTCAAAATCATACACACTATTATATGGAAGTTGTGCAAAACCAATGAAGGTAGAGCTCAATGTAATGATAAAGCATTATTCTATATTTTACCCATTATCTTCTTTAAAGATCAGCAGTGACAAGAGGAGTCCAAGAGTTTGAGGTTGCTGTGACTTATGATGCCAAGGGACTCTAGCCTGGGGCAACAGAGTGAGACTCTGTCTCAAAAAAAAAAAAAAAAAGATCATTGTAAAAATTAATAGCTAGTGAAATCAATTCACGATATATTTCTCTTATATAAAGATGTATTGTAAGGCAACTGAAAAAAAATGACTATCTAAAATCATGCAAAACCCATTGGACTAATTTGAGTTTGAAGATCTTATAGACTTTTCATTTTTGTCAATTCATTTGTTGATTCATTTATTCACTGTGAAATATTTATGTCAGTAAATAACATTTTCATGAATTTCCCTGGGCATTAGGAGTATAACGTTGAACTAAACTAGAATTATTCCCTTTTTGGGGAGAGACAATTAGCATAAAAGGAAATGAGATTTCTTTTAGTGGTTTACAAACATATAATGCTCTTTACTAATAAGATTTAAGAGGCAAAATAAATTAGGAACCCAGAAAAAAGTGAGGAAGTCACTATGGATGTACATGGACAGTGTTTTACTCTTGAATACTGCTATAAAAAATGCCAAAGATTACGTTCCTTATAAAGGACAGAAATGTATTTTTCAGTTTTCTGGAGACTGGGAAGTGTAAGACCAGAATGCCAGAAGGTCTGGAGTCTTGTGAGGGCCTATTCCCTGGTTTGTAGATGAGTCCATCTCACCATTTACTCATGTGGGGGAGGAACAGGGCAGCCCTCTGGGGTCTCTTTTATGGAACACTAATTTAATTTATGAGGACTCCACCCTCATGATCGAAGCATCTGCCAAAAGGCCCCACCTCTTTCCCCTTTATCTTGTGGATTAATATTTCACATGTGAATTTTAGGGGGATGTGAACATTAAATTCATAACTTTCTTGGCCTCCCAAGTCATGTCCTCTTCAGATGCAAAATTCATTCATTTTGTCCAGATAGCTTCAAAAATTGTAATTTGTTCACTTGAAAAGTTCTAAGTGCAGAGTTATTTATTTATTTATTTTTATTGTTTGGGATTCCTCGAGGGTGCAAAGAATTAGGCTACACTGATTGCATTGGTTAGGTAAATTCCCTCTTGTTATTGTGTCCTGGCCCCAAGAAGTGTGTCTCTGCCATGATATCCATCCCCCTCTTTTCTCCCCTCTCCCTGTTGTGTATTAGCTCATCTACTGTCTTTCTATTCCCAGAGTTTTATTTAAATCCTACCTAAGTCAGATGATGTGGATGAGACTCAATCTTCTCAGACAGACCCCTCTTCACCTGTGAATCTAGGAATCCAACATGTTATGGTCTTGCAATATACAGTGGTAGGACAGATGTAAAGTAAATATTCCCTTTGAAAAGAGAAAAATAGGAAGGAAGGTCCCAAGAAAGTCCAAATCCTTATGGCTCCAGATTAACTTTCTTTGACCCAAGTGCTTGCCATCTAGGCTTACTGGGATACAGGTGCTACATTCTCAATCCACTGCGGCAGTCTTCCAGGGCAATGACCCTGTGCCCATGTCTTTGTGTGGCCCTAAATATGTGGTGGTCTCTGGAGTGGCCCTACCTCCACCATGGCCTCGTGACTGGGTGGCATACCTGCAGCTCTCTGAGACAGAAATTGTATACCAGTGACCCTATAGGATTGGGGTCTCCAGGGGTGGCCTTGCCCGCATGATGCCAATGGGTATGGCCACAGTGGGGCTCTCTGGAACCCTATGGTGGTTCCCAGCCTGGACTTTGTCATCTTCTGGGTCATCCTTCAGAATCTGAGTGTAGGAAGTCCCAGTCCTGCAGCTTTGCTGAACACTGTGCATGCAGTAGAGGACCCCCAGTGACACTGAGGGGAGTAGGATGGAGATTGAGGGGCAGAGCTTGAGCCCACTCTAGGCAGCCATGGCCCGACCCATAAAACCCTCTGTCCTCCAGGCTTTGGAATTCTGGCCCTGTGCTGGGAGGAGCAGCACCTAAATGTCTTACATCCCTGGAGGAACACTCCCCTGTTGTTTTGAAGAATAGCACTTGACTCATTCTCATGTCTCCTCACGAAATGTCTTGTGAATATGGACAGGCTGAGAAATTTTTTTTAATTGTAAATTTCTTCTTCCTTTTTAATTGAAATTTCCATCTTTAAATCACTTCTCTCTTCTTCATTCCATTTACTATAAATAGTTAAGAGATCTCAAGATGCCCCTTTGATAATTTGCTTGCAAGTGTCTTCAGCCAAATACTGTATTTTATCATTTGCAAGTTCTACCTTCCACAAAACACTAGGACATAGGTACAATCCACCCCAGTTCTTTGCCACTTTATAGCAAGAATTATCTTTTGTTCCAATTTCCAGTAAATTCCCCATGTGTTCATGTGAGATCTTCTCAGAATGGTCTCTATTATCTGTATGTCTGCCAACATTCTGATCACACCATGTAATTATTATCTAAGAAGACCGAGATGTTTTCTGTAGCCCCCTCTTCTCCCAGCAAACCCTCACCAGAGTCACCATTAATTATCAATTCCCAGTGGTGCAGGCTCCTGGTAAGATTCTTTCATGCTCCTCAAATTATTTCAGCTTCTACCCATTACCCAATTGCAAAACCACTTTCACATTTTCTCATATTGCAGCACCCCAACCCCGGTGCCAATTTTTCTTTTACTATGTTCAGGTTGCTTTAACAAAAATAACAAGACTTATAAACAACAGAAATGTATTTCTCATACTTCCAGAGGCTCAGAAGTCCAAGATGGAGGTGCCAGTAGATTCGATGTTTGCTGAGTGCTCACTCTTTAATTCCTGGGTGGTGACGTCTCACTGGGTGCTCACGTAGAGTAAGGGGCAGAAGTATTCCCTTAGATGTAATTTATAAAGATACTAATCCCACCATGAGGGTTCTGACCTCATGGATTAATGCCCACTCAGAAGACCTCACCTCTTTTTTTTTTTTTTTTATTGAATCATAGCTGTGTACATTAGTTCAATCATGGGGTACAGTGTGGGGGCTTCACATGCAATCTGAGATATTTTATCAACCTGATTGACATACCATTCATGATATTTTCTCGTTTACTATATG
>CAUYON010129919.1:0-10300 GCA_963573935.1 Arctocebus calabarensis | reverse complement strand
CCTCCTGGGCTTAGGTGATTCTCTTGCCTCAGCCTCCTGAGTAGCTGGGACTACAGGCGCCCGCCACAATGCCCAGCTATTTTTCTGTTTTGCAGTTCGGCTGAGGCTGGGTTTGAACCTGCCAACTTCAGTATATGGGGCCGGTGCCTTACTCCATTAGCCACAGGCACCGCCCAGCTTTAATTCTTTTAAATGAAAATTAGTGGTAGAGATCATAATCTGAGTGCTAACAGGAAACATTAAGCTTTTCCAGTTGTGTTGACATCAGTCCAGGTCACCTAAGTGAAAGCAGAGACAAAAGACCTAATTTTTAAAGTCATGTGTTATCCTATTGATAATTTGAATACAGGTCTAACATTAAACATTCAAATACATTGCACAGTATTTATTTATAGTCTTATACTCTGATTTACTCTTTTTTTATATCTAATTTGTTAAGCCATACAGTTATTTCTTTTTTCTTTTCTTTTTTTTTTTGAGACAGAATCTCACTCTGTCTCCCTCGGTAGAGTGCTGTAGCATCACAGCTCACAGCAACCTCCAACTCTTGGGCTTAAGCGATTCTCTTGCCTCAGCCTCTGAATAGCTGGGACTATAGGCATCAGCCACAATGCCTGGTGGGTGTTGCAGTTGCCACTGCTGGTTTAGCTGGCCAGGGCCGGGTTCAAACCCGCCACCCTCGGTATATGGGGCTGGCGCCCTAACCCACTGAGCCACGGGTGCTGCCCCATACAGTTATTTCTTAAACATCTTGGTTAAAAGTAACATAGTTGTTCTTATCTGCTGAGAATTATTTTTTGATGACACTATTTAGTACCCTGTTAGATCGATAACAAAGTTTAGCCTTTTAGTAATTATTTGTGATCATAATTTGAATATATCTTAATAATGTTACACCATTATTTTACTTGCTTTATTTATTTATTTATTTATTTTTAGAGACAGAATCTTACTTTGTTGCCCTTGGTAGAGTGCTGGGACTACAGGCGCCCGCCACAATGCTACACTCGGCTATTTTTTTGTTGTGGTTTGGCCGGGGCCGGGTTTGAACCCGCCACCCTCAGTGTATGTGGCCGGAGCCCTACTCACTGAGCCACAGGTGCAGCCCCTTACTTTGCTTTAGGTTCTTTGTAATATTTTCCTAAAAGATTATTGTCCAGTATATACTTGGGGCCAAATATTTAAGTTTTAAGGATATTTGTTTTTTAAAACTTGCAGTTATTTCTTAGTAGCAACTTTAACTTCCTGAACAGTCTGTGTTATGTGTTCATGTTTAAGTTAGACGGTACCTTTATTTCTTGTAGCACAGTGATTTAGAGGATATACAAGATTTACATAGGGAATTTGCAAGTTCCAAGACAGCCCTAATCCCTCACAGCTCTGCTTTCTGTTTTCTCTTTCTCCGTTCTGCCCTCCCAGTCTCTGTCTTCCCAGGTCCAAGAAGAGCAGAAGATGATTGAGTCCCAGGTGAGGATGACATTAAGTAGCTCAGTTTCCTTTCTTGGGGGAACTGTCCAAGTATGTATTGTAAGCATATATACTTTGCCATAGGCTAAATTCTCAGGAAATTAGACTTGGAGAAGGAGATTTTCACATAGGAACTTTTTGGGAAAGCTCTTGGAACACCTGTAAGGCAGTGAAGGAAGCAGGATTGGGCAGAGGGAGTTTTGAACAGAGGGCTCAGCTGATCTTATAAAATACTCTAGAGGTAGGGTGGCTTCAGCGTTACTGGGAATGGAGGCAACTAGCTTCTGAACATAGACTGCCCCAAGGAGAGGGATAACCCTGGATAGGGCAGCTCCCTGTGGCCTGGGACAATTCCCAGAAAAGTTTAATGCCTGCACCAGCCAGTCTATCAGGGGGATTTGGGTGGAACGCTGTGGCCTCCTTTCTACACTTGGATGTGATGGCAAGACACATATACATACTGCTCTACTCAACATATTAGTACTGAGAACCACACCACTTTTTTAAACCAGGTACATAATACTACATCACGTGCACGAAATATGACAGATTAAACTAGTTCCCCATTTTATGGACATTCTTATAGTTTTAAAACTTGATATTATAAGCAGTGAAGTGAGGAACATTCTTTGTCAGAATATAGATGTATAAAGTAGAGAGTCCAACTAAAGTCAATAACTGTAATCTTCCTGGTAGCTCAAGCAGAAAGGCAAATACGGTTAGCCATTGATTTGCATTGGGAGTAAGAAGAAGCATATTGTTATCTTCAGGGGAAAACAAACTTTTTAAGGCACTTCTTTCTGAAGGTGTTTCCCTGAGAGGCCTTCTCATGGCTAAGGTAGAGCAGTGCTGCTTCTCATAGTGTGATCCCAGAACATGGGCTTCTCCAAGGAGCCTGTTAGAGATACAGAGTGGCAGGGCTCACGCTGCTGGCTGGGGTAATCTGTGGGTGGATAGTAGTAGGCTGGGTGTGGCGGCTCACCTCTATAATCCCAGCACTTTGGGAGGTCAAAGTGTGGGGATCACCTGAGCTCAGGAGTTGGAGACCAGCCTTAGCAAGAGTGAGATCCCATCTCTACTAAAAATAGAAAAACCAGCTGGGCATTGGGGTGGCTGCCTGTAGTTCCAGCTACTAAGGAGGCTGAGACAGGAGGATCACTTGACCTCAGGAGTTTGAGGTTGCTGTAAGCTATGACACCATGGCACTCAACCCAGGTTGACAGAGTGAGACCATTTGAAAAAAAAAAAAATAACGGCTTTGGGTGATCTTTCTGTATAGAAATGTATGAAAAGCACTGATAGTGATCATGAACAAAATACTTAACAACTAATAAATACAGAAGTAGGTTGGGTCGTTTTAACATTTCCCTGGGAAGCAGCATGTTAGCCCCAAGACAAAATTCCCATTGCTTCAGGTGACCCAAACCATCAGGTCCTAGCTCCCCAGTGATATGATGGTGTTTTCTGCATCAGAGTCATAGGAGGTTCTAATTCCTCTGTGATCTGTGATCTGTATGTGTAATGGAAATGCTAACTTCCAGTAAGAAGAAAATGAAGATACAAACGGTTTCTTTTGGGGGATTAAGGTGGGTTCCTCCATTATTTACTCAAGTCCTAAATTTGATCTGTATCTATATTTGATTTGTATCTGTAGCTTGATCTAGATTGAGGAACAGATGTTCTGCCCAGCATTTAAATTACTGTTATCACCCTTATCTGTCTGTTTTGGTTTGGCAACAAACTTAAGCATCTTATTCCCCTACAAGTCTCAATCTCCCAGCTCCTAGATGCCCTGTGTCCTGACAAAACTCTCTCTTCCCTCTTGGCTGTGAGTTTCTGCATTTCTACCTCCTTGAAGGTCTTTTTCAAGCAGGACACCTCTTTCTGGAGACCTGCCTTCTCAGTCTTTCCTCGGTCTTTTGCCCCATCCCTTCAGCCATTGTCAGTGCCTCCAACCCTAGAAATCATTACCACTTCCAAACCACAAATCCTTTCCTTTCTCCCCTAGCCACCTTCATCTCCTGAAGCAATTTCCCTGCTCTTGATGTTTGCACATCCTATTTATTTTCTTTCTCTTTCATTCTTTCTTTCTTTTTTTTCTTTTTGAGACAGTTTCAAGCTGTTGACCTGGGTAGAGTGCTGTGGCGTCACAGCTCACAGCAACCTCAGACTCTTGGGCTCAGAGATCCTCTTGCCTCAGTTTTTCTATTTTTAGTAGAGACAGGGCCTTGCTTTTGCTCAGCCTGGTCTCGAACTGGTGAGCTCAAGCAGTCCACCCACCTCGGCCTCCCAGAGTGCTAGGATTACAGGTATGAGTCACCTGGCCTGGCCTGCACATCCTGTTTCTTATTCTTTCTCAAGTCCAGCAGTGTCTCTTCCCACACTTACCAGATGACCTGGCTGAGGCTGAAATCAGAGGATGTGTTTTGATTGTTCTGCTGACTTAGACTATCATTCACCCCCTTCTTTAGTATAAAAGTCAGGACAGAGTAGTAGTTAAGAGCACAGACCCTGGAACTAGACTGCTGGACTTGAATCCCAGTCCTAAAAAGCTGTGTGATCTTAGGAAAGCATTAAACCTCTCTGTGCTCCAGTTTCTTTTTCATAATATGGGGATAATGGCAGTACTTACCTGTCTGTAGTGTGTCTATTACAGTCACTGAAGTCCTCCCTCCTTCATACCTGGGATAGTGCTGCCCCACTCTGTTTCTCATGACAACTACTCAAAAACATGGCCAGACACACAGAGGGTCTTCAGTGTTTATTGACTCAAAGTATGAATGACAACAGTAGGTGCCTTCAACATGATTTTCATTTTTCCCACCATATGTAACACAAAGCCAAGAAGAGGCATCCTAGATAAATGAATGGTCATGGTAAGGCCTGCCTTATGACTGTTGAAAAAATCAGTACCAATCCCCCTTGAACATTTTCCCCATGTGACCCATTGTCATTTCGGTTTAAACAGACACCTGTGTCCTTCAAAGATGTGGTTGTGGGCTTCACCCAAGAGGAGTGGCATGGCCTGAATCCTGCTCAGAGGACCCTGTACCGGGACGTGATGCTGGAGACTTACAGCAACCTTGTCTCAGTGGGTAAGAAAAGCTTTGCCATGCAATTCAGATTAGGCTTGAATGAGTACCTTTCCTTTTTTAGTTGCAAGAAGCAACTGAAGTAGCTAGAACCTCTAAAATACCTAATATATTTTATAATTATCTAGGACTTTGTGCTAGAAACTGTTTTAGTCACCTTTAAAATATTTGCTAATGCCTGGGTGCCATGGCTCATGCCTGTAATCCTAGCACTCTGGGAGGCTAAGACAGGTGGATTGCTTGAGCTCAGAAGTTCAAGACCAGCCTGAGCAAAAGTGAGATCTCGTCTCTACTAACAATAGTGGGGGAAACCCCAAAATCTAATGGTGTGTGGTGGCCATAGTTCCAGCTACTTGGGAGGCTGAGGCATGAGGATTGCTTGAGCCCAAGGGTTTGAGGTTGGTGTTAGCTATGATGCCATGGCACTCTACCTAGGGCAACAGAGTAAGACTCTATCTCAAAAAAATAATAAATAAAATAAATAAATAAGTACATAAAATCAAATAGATGAAATTAAATATTCACTCACTTGTACCAGCATTTTGTATATTTGGAGATTGAGGCACAGTGAGAAGTTACTTGCCCAGAGTCACCCATCTACTATGTAGCACAACCAGGATTTGAACCCCAGCCATCTGGCTGCACAGAATGCATTCCTAACTCTGTCACTGTGTTGTCCCAGTGGGTTTGGGTTGAGTTTCAAGGTCCTGGTTTAGAAATCTGTTTGGTTCTGGACAAGGTGTGTATGAGTCCCCTCCCAAGTATAATGTCTATTGTGCAGCCTCTGAAGCTGCCTGAGAGGCCCTGAAGCCTGAGTAGCTCAGCTCAAGGCCTGGATCATTTCCCTGGAACAGGTTATGAAGGCACCAAACCAGATGTGATCCTCAGGCTGGAGCAGGAAGAAGCACCATGGGTTTGTGAGGTGGCATGCCCAGGCTGCCACTGTTGGGGTAAGTAAGCACCATGGGTTTGTCAGGTGGCATGTCCAGGCTGCCACTGTTGACAAATCTAGCATAAAGGAAACTGTGGAGACTGGCGCCTTTGAAATTTTATTCAGGATCTTTCACTTGAAAGCTTTGATGTTTTTCTGAGAGCTCCAGCCTCCTTAATGATGCTTCATCGTGCATGCCTGCCATCCCCCATGTCTGGGTGTCCTGCCTGTCCTGTCTCCTGCCTCTCCTTAAAATCTCACCTCTGTCCTTACATGCTTGGTCCATTTCCCCAGAATTGTTCACATTTGGGTATTTTTGCAAATAAGCAAATAATAGTCTGTGTGCTATTCTCCTGTTTCTGCTGGTCCTTTCCTATTCTCTGTTCTAACACTTTCCAGGTGAAATGTTCTAGTCCTACCTGCCATATCCAGTCTCGCTCACTACCATTATTTCCTTAATCTCTGCTCAAATTTAAATCATTCCCATAGACAGGTGACTATGAGATCACAGAGGAGGAAGCCAAGACCTCACCATCAGGTGGGGAGATGACCAGGAGAGCTGGGTGATGAAGGAGATGGCTGAACTGGGCCCTTCTTAACCACTTCTAATTAACACTCAAGTAACTGCCCCACTCCCATAGCTCGGTATTAAGATATCTCAGTAATACCCATGGTACCTGATGGTTGGTGGTCCACTGTCAGGATTGCCTCTGAACTTCTGCTTCTAAGAGTCATGAGCTTAACAAGAGTCACTACTGTCTTCTCCTAGAGCTCTTTGTGCCATTTATGTTTTGGTATTGTAATCACACAATTGAATTTAATATAAAACCAAAAGCCATTCATGTCATTGGCATGCTTTTTGTCAAAGTGACGTCTTTGAAATGACCACCATCCAGCTTTCAGTAGCTGTAGCATCAGCAGCATTAGAATTATTGGTTAACATCAGTGTGTGCCTTGTCTGTTCTGACCACTTTATATACATGCACCAAAGTAACCATTACAATGCTATGAGGCAGCCAGACTTTATTACTATATTTGCAGATGAGAAAACAATCCGAATGATAAGAAACTTGTCTAGGAATACACAATAAGTGAGAGACGAGCAGAATTTGAAGGCAGGTCATCAGGCTCCAAAACCAGTGCTTTTACCCGCTCTTTTCTGGTGCCCTCCAGCATGTTTCTGCTCCATTAGAGTGTGTTCATCAGCCTTCCTGAAACCATGGTAGTTTGGCTATCACTTGCTCTTCTCTTTTGAAAATGGTATAATGCAAATTCCATAAAAATGTATCTAGTCAGTCCTCTTTTTTTTTTGAGACAGAGGCTCAAGCTGTCACCCTGGATAGAGTGCTGTAGCATCACAGCTCACAGCAACCTCCAATTCCTGGGCTCAAGTGAGTCTCCTGCCTCTGCCTCCCAAGTAGCTGGGACTACAGGCGCCCGCCACAACGCCCGGCCATTTTTTTGGTTGCAGCCGTCATTGTTTGGCAGGCCGGGGCTGGATTCGAACACCCCAGCTCAGGTGTACATGACTGGCGCCTTAGCTTGTTGAGCCACAGGCACTGAGCCTAAACTATGTTTTTTTTTAAAGAGATAGGATCTTGCTCATTCACCCCAAATGGAATGCAGTGGTCAATTATAGCTCGCTGTAACCTTCAACTTCTGAGCTCAAGTGATCCTCCTGCTCCTGGCTTCCTAAAGCACCAGAATTACAGGCATGAGCCCCTGTGCCTGTCTCCTACTCAGTAAGTTGTTAAAGAAGAAACTAAGTTCTTAGCTGAAAACAAAAAGTTTACTTCCTTGTTAAACTAGTGGTTTGAAAAGTTTGCAGGTTTAAAAGCTAAAGTTAGAGCTTGGTGCCTGTGGCTCAATGGGCTAAGGTGCCAGCCACCTGAGCTGGCGGGTTCGAATCCAGCCCAGCCCGCCAAACAATAATGGTGGCTGCACCCAAAAAAAAAAAAAAAATGGCGGGCATTGCGGCGGGTGCGTGTAGTCCCAGCTACGTGGGAGGCAGAGGCAGGAGACTTGCTTGAACCCACTCTACCCACGGTGACTCTGGCTCTGTCACCAGAGGCTCTGTCTCAAAAAAAAATAAAATAAAAAAATAAAAAAAATAAAAGCTAAAGTTGGGGCACTGGCCCCATATATTGGAGGTAGTGGTTCAAACCTAGCCCCAGTCAAAAACTGCAAAAAAAAAAAAAAAAGCTAAAGTTGGAGGAAAAAAGACCATGGGGACTAGTTAATACCCTCCTTGCTGTTACTACAGAAAAAAAAAAAAAAAAAAACATTGCAGAATACTTTTTTTTTTTTTTTGGAGATAGAATCTCATTATATCACCTTCAGTAGAGTGCCATGGTGTCACAGCTTACAGCAACTTCAAATTTTTGGGCTTAAGTGATTCTCTTGCCTTAGCCTCCCAAGTAGCTGCCACAATGCTTGGCTATTTTTGTTGTTGTTGTTGTTTTTGTCATTGTTGTTTTAGCAGGCCCAGGCTGGCTTTGAACCCACCATCCTGGGTGTATGTAGTCAGCGCCCTAATCACTTAGCTACGGGTTCATTAATATAAACTATATACTGAACCATAAAACAAATCTCAATAAATTTAAAAATATTGAAATTTTATTCTATATTTTCTAAAAAAAAAAAAAAAACCCTAGAATTAAGCCAAAAATAAAGTGTTTAAAATCTCCCCAAATCCAAAATTCAGCAACACATAGCTAAACAGCCCATGAATTAAAAAGAAAGAATAATAAAACAGGGGACAGCTACAACTCTGACTTTACTCTTTTATGTGTGAATTATATAACCTAATGGTTTATACCCACACAGTAATCTGAAATTTAAAAATAAACAAATAAAAAGAATAATAGAGATTACTGTAATTTGGATTAGAATGTTAATAAAGACATAGTGTATCAAAATTTGTGGATGTAGCAAAAGTAATAGTAAACTACATTTCTTGAGTGCCTAGTATGTGCTGACTCATTTTTAACCCATGAAGAAATGAAGCATTAATGAAGCATTATAAACATGTCAGAAGGAGAATCACATTCATCCCAGAAACATAAACATACCAACAGCTGGCCAACCAGGAAGGTCTTTAGTGGCCACCCTTTGTGAGCACACAGGGATCTGAGCTCACAATGCTAGCCAGTAACTAGCATTGGCTAGCATAGATGATACAACTATATTTTCATTCAGTTATGCTAAACATTAAGAAGAGGCTATGCAAACAGTTTTCTACCTGCATAGATGAATGGGCAGGAGATGATCCAACTATTTTTTCCTGCTGTGGCTGTGTAGTTCCTAAGGATGCTGATATAACTTTGCTTCCAGAATCCTGTCCTATTAGAATAAATACATAAGACAATGTTCAAAAGAAACAGTGGATTAAATCTATCACATTATCCCTACAGCCCAACATATACAGACTGCTGAACATTCTATGAAAGGGATTTCTTTATCATAGATGAGAGGAAGGAGAACAGAGCAGTGCATATATTAAAGCTTGTTTAGGAAACAAATAAATTGTAGTAAATAGAAGTTGTCAATGCTATAGTTTAAAATTATGTATAGTCTGAGAAATAGGCCTTGAGCCAGTAATTTATTAGCACTAAAGGACCCTAAAATACAACTTAAGGAAAAGGAGGTCCAAAGAGGGAACTGACCAGGAATATTCAAGCTTTTGTCTTTGTTTAAATAGGCAGTGACATGTCATATAATAGCAGATTTCACTGTTTCTAAGAAGTACATTTTTTCCCCCACATAATCTAATGTATTATAATTTAACTAGAAGTACTTTTTTTTTCTTAGTAGTATGTAAAATGATGGTATTTCTTACGATTTATGGTATCGTAGAGTTAATGCAACATGGTATGTTATTTGAGTGGAAAGAATACAGAAAAAAGGAATGATCAGAGTAGAAGCAGAGTTCATGCAGAATAAGAGAGGTGAGAAGAATATTCTCTTCGTGTGGGAAGGGCAGGGACATACCAAGGAGAGCTTATTACAAAGGCTCTGACCTGGCAGTGTGGTGCTCAAGAGCCCAGGGATCTGCGCTTGCCTCAGGCCATCTGTGGTTTTGGGAGCAGAAACGGGGGAAGTCTGATTCAAACTTTTTTTCTGAGCCTGTGAAACATATTACCAAGATGAAAAAGTTAATTTCATTACTAAAAGCTTTAATAAATTATTTACAACACCAAACAAGCCTTTTTTTTTTTTTTTTTTTTTTGTGACAGAGTCTCATTATGTCGCCCTTGGTAGAATGCCATGTCACAGCTCACAGCAACCTCAAACTCTCAGGCTTAAGTGATTCTCTTGCCTCAGCCTCCCAGTTAGCCAGGACTACAGGCGCCCACCACAATGCCTGGTTATTTTTTTGTTGCAGTTATTGTTGTTTAGCAGGCCCGGGCCAGGTTCAAATCCACCAGCCTCAGTGTATGTGGCCGGTGCCCTACCCACTGAGCACGGGTGCTGAGCCACCAACCAAACCTCTTAATGCCTACCTTCAGATTAGATTACAAAACAAATGTTTTAAAACATTATTATTTTTTTTTTTATCAAATCAGGAGAACTGCAAAGTATACCCTTTGAAATCTTTGGGCACACTGAATTTTCTTCACTCCATTTAGCAGGGATGCTGAGTTGATACCAGAGTATTTTCTTTTTTTTATTTATTTTTATTTTTTTTGTAGAGACAGAGTCTCACTTTATCGCCCTGGGTAGAGTGCCGTGGCGTCACACTGCTCACAGCAACCTCCAGCTCTTGGGCTTAAGCGATTCTCTTGCCTCAGCCTCCCTAGTAGCTGGGACT
>CAUYON010129918.1:0-12271 GCA_963573935.1 Arctocebus calabarensis | reverse complement strand
TTTTGGTGGGATCACACTTATGGTGCATCTTACAAGGGTACAAGTGAAAATTACTAAATGTAGAGTATAAATATCTTCATACAGTGATTAAAAGGCCATGAAGGCTATGTTAAATAATTCAATGAAAATATTTCAGATTGTATATAAAGTCAGCACATTGTGCCCCATGATTGCACCAATGTACACAATTATGATTTAATAAAAAAAAAAAAAAAAAAAGAAGTGAAGCATGTAGGAAAGGGGATGTGACATGTTCTAGCCAGTTAGTTGTGTTAGGAGGTCTGGTGTGAAGGACCAAGAAAGGTTATCTAGGTCATAAAAAACAACTCATAGAGTAAGGCTCTTCTTCCACAGGAAGCCTCATAGTATTACATGCTGCAGGCAAGGATGCCAGCTGTAGCCTTTTAATTCAACCCCATCAGTCTCAGGCTGGCCTGCAGTTTGGTACTCAATGTAGGCATGAATTCCTTTGGTCTATTATTTATGAAGACTCTCCCTAGTGAGTAAAGAGTATCAGAAAACATTCTGCAAATGTGAAGGCAACATTAGCTTATATAACTTTTTTTTTTTTTTTTTTTTTTTTTGCGGTTTTTGGCTGGGGCTGGGTTTGAACCTGCCACCTCTGGCATATGGGACTGGCACCCTACTTCTTTGAGCCACAGGTGCCACCTGACTTTTTAAAATTTCCTATGGCAAAAAGTGAAATGAAACGACGTGATTGGACAAGCATCACTTAGCTCTTTGAATGCGGAGCCAATTCCAGAATTTTTTTTTTTTGTTCTTACCATTTTAATTTGTTATTTATTATGAATGGTTTTTTTAGTTATCCTATGTTAAAAGACATATAGTAAGAAATTCAAGATAGTAGAGATAAAAAGCAGAGACTGTTTTGGTTTTGTGTGGAAGATTCTGTAGTGTTTTTGCTAGTTGGAGCCTAAACTCAAACAAAATATAATAGAAATGTTTAAATATTTTAGGAAACTCATTATATTATTCAAACAAAACTCCATTTTATAGCATGCTCCATTTTATTCAACAATGATAGCATTATTTTTCTTCAACATTTACATTTTTATTATCTTATAATATACATAGAGAAAAATGCACATTGCAATTGTACAACTTAACAAATTTTTACTTATTCATAAAACCAGCACCTAGAGCAAGAATTAGGACATTTACATCATCTTCAAAGCCCTCTTATGCCTCTTCTCTGTTGCTTAACCCCCAGCAGAAAATTAACTACTTTATAGAGTTTGGTTTATCTGTCTTTTTTTTTTTTTGCAGTTTTTTGGCCGGAGCTAGGTTCGAACCCGCCACCTCCGGCATATGGGGCCAGCGCCCTACTCCTTTGAGCCACAGGTGCCGCCCTCTGTTTTTGAAGTATTCATACATTTTATTATGTATGATATACGAGGCCATACATTTTGTTATGTGTACTATATGAGGCTTCCTGGCTAGTATCCAGCTATGTAATATGAAAAATAGTATTTAAATGGATGGGTACTTTCTGGACAGCCCTCGTGTTCTTTTGTTTTGCTAATATATTTGTGACATTGTGTTGTCCCATGGAGCAATATTTTTTTTCTTTCGTGTCTGAGTAGTAATCCCTCACGTGGAAATTTCATAAATTATGTACCTATTTTACTTTTGATTGACACTTAAATTGTTTTCAGTTTATGATTATAAAGAAATATTACTACCATGAATATGCTTGTACACATTCTTCTTTAAGCATATACAGGCATATCTTTTGCTGACCTTTTCTTTGTGTGCTTCACAGATACTGTGCTTTCTACAAATTGAAGGTTTGCAGCACCCCAAACAAATCTTTCAGAGCCTTTTTTTTCCAACAGCATGCACTAACTCCATCTCTCTATAGCACATTTTTGTAACTCTTGCAACTGTTCTGACTTTTCCACGTGTCTGTTATGGCGGCTGTGATTAGTGACCTTTGGTGTAACTATTGTAATTGTTTGGGGGTGCCATGAACCACATCCATGTATAATGGAAAGCTTACTCAATCAGTGTTGTATTTATGCTTTGATTGCTCCATGGATGAGCTGATCCCCCACCTCTCTCAATCTCCTCAGACCTCCCTATTTCCTGGAACACTGCAATATTTATAATTCAGCTGTTTAACGACCCTGCAATATCCTCTAATTATCTTAGTGATAGGAAGAGTCACATGTCTCTCACTTTAAATAAAAAGCTAGAAATAGTTAAGCTTAGTGAGAAAGATCAGTTGAAAGCCAAGATAGGCCAAAACCTGGCCTTTGGCATCAGTTAGCCAAGTTTTGTATGCAAAGGACAGGTAATGGGAAGGAAGTTAAAAGTGCTAAGCTTGCTCAGGCTGTTGGTTTGAAAGCCCTGATGCAGTAAAAGAGAGAAACAGGTTCTGCAGAAATTTTGGGGTTCTGAGCCAGTGTACAGTCATGCTGATTACTAAAACTATTACTCATTGAAAATATGTCAGTGAAGTAGTTAGACCAAACAAGTACACAAACAACAATATACATGGCCCGGCCACTGAAGAGAGCTATAGATACCTATAAAAAATAACACTGCATTCTGGAAATGATAACTGTGAAATCAAGAAAAATTTAGAATTAGAGAATCAGAATAAAGTAAGAACTAATAAGAAAAATCCAATCAACAGCCACTTAATGGAATACTTACTTTGGACCAGACCCTCTGCTAAATTGTTTTGCTAATAAGATTTTGATACTTCATCTTATAGGTTTGCTAGTACCTTCTTTGGTATTTTCTGCAAGTAAGCTGGCAGTGGCTATAATAGCAGTAATCGGAGAAATGTCCTTTATTTGTACAGATCATTATACTTTGTACAAGATTTTTACTTCTTCTGTTAATCTAATTCTCTGTAAGAAAATCAAGGTATTTAATACAACCCCAGCTAACAGAAAAGGAGATAGATTTTTAGTGGTATTGCATGATTTACCAATGATCACAGAGCTGTTAATTAAGTGGTGGAGCTCCTAGCAGAGCAGGGAAGCCCTGGATCCAGTCTGTTGCTTCATTCTGCAAGATACCATTTAATTTTCTACTCCAGTTTGTGTTGGTCTGGAATCCAATGTACCTATCTTATTCCCTGCTTCTGGCCTTTAATTAAAACATGTTTTGGCTCTCTGGTGTATCATACCTGTCACCCATAATTCTCTCTCTTCTTTGCTTCTTCCAGATTCATGTTTTTAATTCAGGACATCTTAGTCTCTAGTTCCCTGAAAACAACCCAACACAATGATAAATAAACTCACCCAGGAGCCTAGAAGCCAGAGTCTGCCTCTAGTTACCTATGAGATTCATGCAACGTTGCTGATCCATACTGTTACCACTCAAGAGGATCAGTGCAAATGGTCTCACTGAGTTCTTTAGAGGATTGAGATGGTATGCATGAATGCATTTTGTAAACTTTAGAGTTGTTTAAGTTGCAAGTTTTATTAATTAACATGTTTTCCCTAGGCTTCCTGTGTCATCATGGGTAAGCAACAGTTCCTGCCAAGCCAGAAGGTATTATTTCTTGGGTTCTAGCATCTTTCTTTTTTCTACTTCCCTCAGGTATATACAGCACCAGGCAGTTGAGATCTGGAAACACAGCTCATTTTAGATTCAGCCAGAGCGTTTTCTCTTGCCAGATAAATCCCAGCATGATTACACTGCACAGTTCTGTGGATCCTGAGTGCGCTAATTATGATTCCATGGATATACTGTGTAAAGGCAAGGAAAATGGCACCAACCTTCTTAGATAACCCTGTAACCTACACTCCGCTGACCCTGCTAGCTTATTTATTGAAATGAAGAAACCAGATGGTTGCTGGATAAGCCTATTACTTGGACCTGCTTATTGATCCCAGAGGAGAAGATTATCTTAGGTTTAATTTCATTTGGCTACTCCCAAAGAACAATAGTTATTCTACCCTCACATTTTGTTTCCTTTGCCTGAACAAAAGCACTAGGAATCCTTACTAATAAAATGTCTGGAGGCCAGTTGTGGTGGTGCATGCTTGCAATCCCAACTACTTTGGAGCCTGGAGGTGAGAGGATCACTTGAGCCCAGAAGTTCAATGCCAACCCAGATAGCATGGTAAAATCCTGTGTCTAAAAATAAATAAATAAATTTAAAATTGAAGTGATGTAATACCTACTTTTATTTTCTCTTTCACCAGAAGAAAAAAATATACATGTTTTAGGATGTTAGGAAGGACTGAGTGATTATGTCTGCCACCATTCAGTTATGGGAGCTGGCTTCATTCATACAATAACTCAGCAGTTGTGCTGAAAATATGGTAAGGATTTCCGCACTGGTTGCTTTCAGAATTAAATAGGCCTTGTTTACCACCCAGGTATGTGCTTTTAAGCAGGCACCTGGCCCTTTCTAATACTATCTCTTTAGCTATAAAATGGGAAAACTAATACACACATCACAGTGTTATTTTGAAGAATAAACAGGATGCCTTATGAAATCATACTGCCTTATGCAAACTTGATATTCATTAAACACTATAATAAATAGTAGGGTTTTTTAATAGAATTTCATATTTCAAATAAATTATCTTAGTTAAACCTAACCATCATTCTTTGTCCTAGGAGATGTGGTGGTGAATATTATCCATACTATCTGAAAAGGAAAAAATTAAGGAGTATAGGTCCTGAGTAAGTGATCCCAGTTATATAAGCAGGAAATGACAGAGAAGATTATCCAAACCAGGTCTTTTGACGCCCACATCATTCTATTGTTACATTTTATATTATCTCCTGGGACTTGCATCTCTGCTGGACTGTTATGATGCAAAATTTGTTGAATAACACACCTTGAATGACTTAAGTTGCTTCTTGCATATTATTTGATTAGAAAGGAAGTACACACTGTTACAACAGAAATACATTTATGTAAGATGGGCAACTCTTCTCTGAAAGGTTATCAGTAGACACAAGAAACATTCCCATTGGTATACAATTTTGTAAGGCACTGTGACATTTTAGACAGTATAGTAAGAATGAGAAAGTTCTGTTCTCTGATTATAATGACAGTAAAAATTTAAAGATAGTGCTATTAATAATAATGACATAAATTATGACATTTTTATAATATTTTGCAATTTACAAATCTGTTTCAAAACAAATCAGTCATTAAAATTGGTACAAGACTTACTTTCCAATGGTACTAGGTTTTCCACTATAGAAACCAACAAAATCTGGAAAAATGCTAAAAACAACCCTAATAAAATGAGCCAGGTATTTGAACAGGCACTTCACAGAGTAGGATATCCACATGGCTGTTATATGGAAATTACTCATCCTTATTGTACATCAGGGATATGCAAATTAAAACTAAATGAGATACCACTGCAAAATTACCAGGCTGACTTCAGTTGGAAAGATTGACAATATCATTTGTTGGTGAGGATGTAAAACCCCTGGAAGTCTCATGTATGGCCAGTGGAAGTGTAAATAGTTTCATTCCCTCTGACGGTATCTCCTGAAGCTCGACACAATCAGTGACCAAGCAATTTCACTCCTGGGCATATACCCTCTATAACCAGTACAAATGTCCACATACAAAATAATCATGTACAAGCACAGCCATAACAGCTTTATTCACAACATACTTAATCTATGAATAGTAATAAAATGAACCCATCAGTAAGAAAATAAACAAACTATGGCAGACTCAAGAGAAAATCATTATAACACAACAAGATGGATAAATTTCAAAAACATTATGTTGAGCAAAAGAAACTGAACATTAACAGTGCCTACAACATAATTCTTTTTGCATGAAGTTCAAGATTATGCAAAGGGAATCTGTGGTTTATAGAAATAAGAATAGTAGTTACTAATGGGAGATGGGGGTGGAATTTGCTAAGACAAAACATGGAGGAGTCACAAATATTTATAATAAACTTTGTTTAGATTGTATGCAACTTAAATTTGCTATCTCACTTTATTTACTAAGTCTATAGCATTATGGGAAAATTTTTTGGAATTATGTAAATAGTCTGTATCTTGAACTGGGTATCATTACATGAGGGTACAGACATGCAGTGTGTAATAATTCATTTACCTTTATACTTTAGATTTGGGCATTTAATTGGGTATATGTACTTATTTCAGTAAGCATGTGAACAATAAAATGAAATTAAAACCAGTAAAATAAAACTAAAAAATGTCTTGTATCAGTTTATTTTCTCATCAGTACTTCAATTTACTTATTCTACCAATGTGAAAACAATCTAAAAGTTGTTAGTGATTTTTCTCAAGGTTACTTCACAAATAATAGAGGTATTTCTAAAATTCAACTCACCCAATTCTGCCCCTAAGGGTTGGATCTATCATGAGTATGGCGAAATGTGGTGAAAAGGTGATCTTAATGAATTTAGTAAGAAGTGCTTCAAATTCCCCTATAATCAAATATATTTTGTTTTCTCCATCTCTTATGCTTATTCTTTTTAATACAAAAATAGAAATAGACAAAAGACCTTGATTGGTAAACCACTGGTCAGCATAATCCTACCATCTGGATTTGAATCTTGGTCATCACTGTGATTTATGTATAATTATATTTGATTGGGTCTCAAAACTCAGGGGGTCAGCCTCTAGTTCTGCCTTTGGTTACTTATATTATCCTGAGGGGGAAAGTTCAATTTTGTCTGTGGGTGCTATTTCTTCAGTTATAAAGTTAAATCTCATGGAAAACTCCTCAAGTCTATCCAGCTTATGTATTATATTTTCCATGAAAATAAGGATATCACAAATAGTCTCATGGATAGAAAAAAGACAGAAGGTTGTGCTTTGCTAAAGAGTATAGTTTGATGTTATTTGAATGAGAAAGTGAGGACACTGGGGTGATAAGAAAAAATAATGAAGACCACTTACTTGGACCTTTTGAAGTGCCTTATACTGGATGTGTATTATCTTGATTGTCTCAGGCCCCTATTTATATATATAAATAAATTTGTTTTAATTTTATATATATATAAAAATAATATATATATATTTACTTTTATATAATAAAAGTAGTAGTAAATAATATATATATTTACTTTTTATAGTAAATAATATATATTTGCTTTATATATATATAAATACTTGATTTTATAGAAAAGCAAACTAAATATCAGATATGCTAAATAAGCTAAGATTACATAAGCAGTAAATGGTGTGGATAGGGTTAGGACTAAGATCACTGTAACCAAAACTCTATGAGCTCTCTAAATAGAGTTGCTGGGGCCATGGTCTTTTGCTAAGTCCAGTTTTCAAGTAAATGGAAAGAAAGGGTACGTGATACATTTTCTTTTCTGAGATAAGAGAAAAAGCAAGACATAGTGGACAGTGACTATAGAAGCTGTGAGTAACACACTGCGAGTTTCCATCGTTGTAACAAAGGCTGTAGGGAGAGAGAAATTGATGGAAGAGATTGACCTAAAAGTTCAGTAGAAATAAAAAATTGCTTGAGAATCTATTGAGAAAATGGAGACATTAAACTGAGGAAGAAACAACTCAGGAGAAATACAGCCATTCCCTACAAGTAGCTGTAGGGTTGCCATGGGAAAAATGAAGAATGTTTTATCCAGTGTGACCCCAAAACAGAACTAAGACCAAAGAGCGGTGATGTACAAAGTGATTAAGGACACACAGAGAGAGACAGGCTAGAGTTCACCTCCAGCTCTGACACCTGTGTACTATGGGGAGCGTCTCTGAATTTTCAAGCCTAAATTTCCCATATGTAAAATATGAGTACTCAGCTCACAGTGCAATTGTAGGAATTATAGAAAAGAAGCAAATATATATAAAACATGTGCCGTGTCTGATATACACATATAGTAAGAAATGATTCAGTGTAGTTCTACTTCCTACAACGTTTTTTCTCCCTACTCCCAAATCCTGCCCCTCTCTTTCCACACCTTCTTCCCTTCTCTCTTCTTTTCTGTTTGTTCTTTCTATTTCTCCTTGTCCTTTCCCCTATTCTCTGTTCTTCCCTACTCCTTCGTCTCTTTTCCTCCTCTTAAGGAAGAAATCTCCCAAGGAAAAACAACTGTTGTCCATAAGCATGAAGTTGTAAGAAACACTGGTAAATAGCAGAGTGTTGACCGAGAAAGGAATCAAATCAATAAAATCAACCAATTTAGTTTAAACAGTAACACTTCAAATTTTTTTTTTTACTATATTATAAATGGAATTTTAGTTACTATGGGATAATAAAGAATAAGAAAAAAGCACTTCCAACTTGATAGAAGCTTAAACATACCTCTTAGAGACAGAGGCTAAAGTTCAGCTTCACGGATACTATTTATATGTTTTCATCCCCTGAGGGTTAATGGAAATTAGCTAAGATCCCTGCATCCTTCCATCACACATTCACCTGTAATATGTTTTTGGAGTAGCCAGGGGAACTTTTGCCTCAGAATAAAATAATTGCTTGAGCTTAATGAGGATTTCATGCTGTTTACAAATATTCAAGCTGGCCTGTAATGAATAGTTTACTAGTTTGAAATGTCAAAGAGAAAAGCGAAGATGATGAGGCTGGGAAGTTTACATAAAACAAACTTATAAAGGATCTTGGTGTCAATAAAAGGAGATACGTGGCCAAAGAAATTTTGAAGCAGGCAGGAGACAATAGTGTAACAGAATGTGATATAAATGATCTGGGTCATATCCCAACTTGATATCCTATCTCTATCCTCACTAGATAGGTAGGCTCACATTTCAGTGGGAGATAAATTAGGATTTATTGAGAGAATAGGTCCTTGAGTCTGCCTCTCTGGTTCTGCAACTTGGCTTTAACATTTGCCAACTAAACGTCCATGAGAAAGTTTCTTAACATGTCTGAATCTCAGTCTCTTCATCTGTAAAATGGGCAGATATGAAAAAAAAGGCGTATAATTCTTAGGGACATTCAAGTGAGGCGGGCATTGTGAATGCTCTGGTTGATGGGAGGCTTGGCTCTCCTAGTTTAAATTTATCCCCCATAAAAAATAATTCTTCTCTCAGGGCAGAGGATTGACTGGAAATAGGTAAAATCTCACCTGGAGATGAAGACACTAGTTAAACAACATGCAACTTGACAAAGATTGGAGCTACAGGAATATGGAAGTGGAGAGTGGATTTGAGAGGTAGACGAATCAGCCTTTGTACTTGGTACACATAGGCAGTGTAGGGAAAGAGGTCACAGAGAAAGGAGAAAGGCGTTTCTTGTGGGGTTGGTTGCACATTGAAGATTATATAGCTGAAAAGGGAAAGGACTTAGTCAAACTCTTTATTTTATTTTTTTGTTTGTTTTCTTTTTCTTTTTCTTTTTTTTAGAGACAGAGTCTTATTTTATCACCCTCAGCAGAGTGTTATGGACTCTCCAACTAATGGGCTTAGGCGATTCTCCTGCCTCAGCCTCCAGACTAGCTAGGACTACAGGCGCCAGCCACAACGCCCGGCTAATCAAACTCTTTCAAAGAAATGAAATAAAAAACTTTGAAGGATAATGGTATATCACAATCCAAGAAAAAGTTTGAGAGCCATGCCAGAGGAATAAGGCAGTTCCAGGATGAAAATATCTGTAATATTTTATGTTAATGCTTCATATCAATATTACTCAATGCCTCCTCATACACGTATTTACCTCAATCATTTCTTTATTTGGTTATAGTTTTATTTCCAATAGTCACCTCATGAGGACATGAGGACATCACAGTACTCACGAAAGTGAAGCTGCAAAAACCCAGCAGGTAAAGTTCAAGTTGATCTCATTGAGAGAAACAGATCTTCTGAACTTCCAGCTCACATTGGTCTGGGTTGTGTCTTGTGTGTAAGAAAATCAACACCACACCAGTGTGTGACCTGTTAACATAACCCAGATGTGTGAGTCACTGTAACTACGTGTGCTTAATGGCATTTTAGAATGTGAAGTCACCAGAACTGTGGTGACTTTATCCTGTCATAGTTAGTTTCCAAGTGACCTGTCTTCAGTTCACAGATAAACTACATATTTGAAAATATATACATATTCATAGATGTACCTATAGGTATAAATTACAGAGACAAGTAATTGCTAGGAGGAGAAGAGAGTCACAGCTCTGTGCTTCCTCTTGCAGACCCACTTAACAGGCTTTCTGGAATCTGGGGGTCACACCAATCGAGGCAGGACCCCTCTGGGAACACAGCAGAGATGGATTACATTGCGTAACTGCACCTTGACCAGTAAAACAGTAGGAGAGCTTGGCAAAGAAGATTCTGTGATTTTTTTTTTAACTGAGTTTCTTGTTTAAAACTCTGAGACTCCTAGAAAAAGTACAACGTGTTTTATCAGCACATAGAGGCCTCTGTCCCAGCACTGCCATTAATTTCCTTGGGTGATTATTTGCTTGTTTCTAAGGCTCAGAATGTACACCTGTTAAATGCTGGCAGTCATAAACAACTCTCTAGAGAGTTTACCTGAAGAATACATGAGACAATCCATGCTGAGATGTTTTGGAACTGTTAAACGCTAAGTGTAATTATTGAGTTTTATGCTAGAAGCTATAGCTAAAATGAATCTACCTGTTTGCCGGGTAAGCACCACGTTTTACTACTCTTATGCATAAACACTTATTACCATCACAGTCTATAGCTACAGAGCCTTCAGACGTGCATACCTGTTACTTATTGTGGTTGGCATTGTGTGAACGTTTTGCTAGCATTTTCTTATTTAATCCTGACCACATACTATGAAGCCGAAAGCATTATTTCTATTATACAGATGAATAAACTGAGGGTCCGAGAAATTAAATAACTTTTGCAAGGTTGGTGGAACATCTGGGAATGAAACCCAGGTCTGCAGAAGGCTGAGGACTGTAGCCCCCATCACATTGTACTTTTATCCTTCTTCCATGATATCATTCCCATGAAGTCATCTTTTGATAACGTAAATCACAGGTGGTTTTTTTCTTTCCTTTAGAACTCTGTAAAACTTTGCTTTGGGCAATTATGTTCATTCAGGCTATTTTTTGAATACCTTCTGCTGATAAGACACCTTCTGAGAGTAACAGCTGCAGAGATGATAAGAAACATAACTCTTTATTTGTCAGCACAGGCTGTGTTACCCTGTGGTAGCAAATAGTCCTGAAATTCTTAGCAACTTATCATAACAAGGAAGTTTTTTTTTTTTTTTTCCTTTTCATTTCTCCTACTACATATCCAACTCCTGTGGGTGACGACGGGCAGTGCATCATGTAGTCCTTTCAATACTTAAGACTGCTAAGTCTTAGATTGTGTTTTCCTAGGCTTTGTTGAGGCAGAAAAAGAGGGAGAATGAGAAATCAAATATGCATGTCTTAATTCTTGATTACTTCAAGTGAGATTTGGCATGATTTTTTTTGGATTACATTTCACTGGCCTGGAATGGTCTCAGGCTGATTTCAAACCACACTGAGGCTGGACATTGGAAGGAGCAAATGGAGGGCTGATGCTACACACTCACCCACTAGGAACTCTCAGACTGGGGGCTGATTTTTAGAATATAAGCAGGACATGGACAGTGATTTTGCATCCTATTCACTGAGGTAATCCAAGCACTTCTTGAAAAAAATGTTGCTAATTGTTCAAACCCAATACAGTGGCATACAACAGTAGTTACTCTGATTATTTGAATCCATATATTTTATCCTATTCTAGATGGTGTAAGCTTTGAGGAAATTATTTGTGCCCTATGCATCTTCATTTTCCTTGCCTTTCGCCACCTAGAATAACATTTTGCCCATAGAAAACGCTAAATAAGTATTTATTGATTAATCACATAAAAGGTTTTGAACTTTACTGGGTAGTTGTGATCATTTCCACTTCATCACAGTGTACTTGGAAATGTGTGCACTATGTATTTAAGGATAATGCAATTTAGTGCATGCTGTTTACACTCTGCCTTGAAGTGGTTCAGAGACATCGCTAATCCAACTTTGGAGATGAGGAGGATACTTTCTCTCTCTCTCTCTCTCTCTCTCTCTCTCTCTCTCTCTCTCTCACACACACACACACACACACACCTCCCTCTACCACCCCTGTGCTGTGTATCTCTCCTTCCTTCCTTCCTTCCTTCCTTCCTTCCTTCCTTCCTTCCTTCCTTCCTTCCTTCTTTTCTTTGTTCCTTATATCCTTTCTCTCTCTCTCTCTCTCTCTCTCTCTCTCTCTCTCTCTCTCTCTCTCTCTCTCTCACACACTCTAAAACACACACACTCTCTCTCAATATTATTAGAGTCTCTCTCTAAACAAAAGAGGTCTCAAAAATAAA